>JBCNYH010000026.1:33625592-33641886 GCA_039654325.1 Tandanus tandanus
TCTCTCTCTCTCTCTCTCTCTCTCTCTCTCTCTCTCTCTCTCTCTCTCTCTCTCTCTCTCTCTCTCTCTGATTAAAGCAAAACTAGCCAACTGTGGATGTCTGTGGGATCACGTCTGCAGAACAGAGCAGATAATGCCTTTTTCCGATTGGGTTACCCTGCCCTATAATGCAGCGTGGGCAGAAGTTTGAAAAGATGCACTGGCTTCATCACAGCTGCTTGCTAGATCTTATATTGGTGGAGAATTAATACGTTTGTTAAAATAATAATAATATTAATTAAAATAAATTAATTAATTTAAAAAATGAAATGGGGGGATGACACTGTCACAAGTCGTTCTTCTTCATACAAAATTATAGGAAAGAAATACTCAAAGTATACTTCAAACATATAGGAAGCTATTGAGGTAAAACTATCAGACATTTGACCTTACTGTGACCCTGTTTCACTCAATTCCAAAATACTAGCGGTTACAGTAGGGTGCGGGATAGTTCCATTAACCTGCTTACCTGCACTGAGATAAGTTAAAACTGAGATAGTAAAAACAGTAATGGAGAAAAAAACTTTTATATATTGCTAAATATATTTATCTGCTCACATAAAATGGTTTTTCAGACGATTTCACAAAGCAATACTTCGCAAACTTGAAATGTAGACACATTTTTCACATTAAGGTCATATGACATCACCAAATCATACCAAAAATATATCAACATGCCAACACATATCAGTTCTTGGTGACCCACTGACATGTTTAACTGGAACGACTACTGCGAGAGGAGAGGAAATTTTTTCTGGATATCCTCCCTAACTCAATCTTATCCGATTCCCACCCATCAAATAAGTCTTCTCTGATTTCGGCTACCAACCAGTGATAGTGAAGGTCACCACGTGCTTCCTCCAAAGCATGTGATGCCAGCAATCAAGTTTTTTTTTTCCTGAACTACTGCTCATGCATAGTCAGGAGCAATGTAACACTCTTGACTATATGAAGGGGCAATATCCTCACAAACGCCCATGATTGGCTAGCCTTGCTTGTAAGTGACACAGAAGAGATCATATGCCCTCCCTCCCTCCCTGAGAGCTGGCCAATTAGCTCTCATATACTCCCAAGTATGGATGGCTATGTGCATCACCTGGGGTTCAAACTAACAAACTCTGGATGAGAGGGTGGAGGTTTTTCTGTTTCACCACTCTGGAGCTGCAATCATGTTTTGTCTGCTTTTTTTTTTTTTTTTAACGCTTGTGTATTTCATATAAATCCTACAATCACTTCCCCAACTTTGAGATACTGTGCAAATAAGAATCTCAGACAGACAGATGCATGGTTAGAAAGATGCACAGAGGGACAAGGAGACCGATGGACCAATAGGAAAAATCACACAGCACGAACATGAATGGGAAAATATAAAAACCCCATATGACAAACAGTATGTAATTATAAAGGACAATTCGACATTTGACCTTGATGTGATCTTGATCCTGCTGGATTAACTGCAAAGTCTAATCAGTTTATCTGATGATAATCTATAGAAATCCTACAAAACATTAAACCATTCATTCTTCAGGAACATTAACGAGAATTCTGGATGGATGGACAGATTTATGGATGAATGGACAGTCGACAACCTGAAAATATAGTGCCTCTTCCATTCAGCAGTGGAGGCATTAAAATAAACAACCACAAACACTAGAACTTTACTAGCCCTGCGGCACTGAAATAATAATAATAATAATAAAAAAAAAACATTTCCAGCTTCTAAAAATCTGCATGCCTGAAAAGGAGCCTGATTTATAGGCAAGGTATTTGTCCATCATCAATACTGGTCAAAATTAAAATTCTCTGGTTGGGCTTCCATCTCTGGCACTTGGAGCTGACTCTTTCAGAACTTTGGAAAGGAATAAATCAGGAGGACAAGACGCCCTCCTCTGTGGGTAATGCCACCTCTTCCATCAGGCCCACATGTACTCAGCTGTGTAAATGGCCATCCAAAAATGTGTACTGTAAATGAACAGTATGACCAAAACTGTCAAAAAGATACATTTAACAAGTCCAAAGGTCCGCATGTGCATTAATAAATCAGACCCACGTAATACAATGTGACGACAGATGAACACTTGCTCAGTAAAGCAACAAACTACATTATTATTACATGGTTCCATAAGTATTCCATTGAATTTGAATTAGAATGCTTCGCTCTTTTCACTCCTGACTGTGCGACTTTTTCTTTCCCCTCTGACTTTGGCTAGGGTGTGCAAAAATGCTAATAAAAGTGAAATTTAAACACACTCCAGAGTATTAACTTTACCTTCTAGGATTCAAAATGAACAACTCCAAATACAGCCCAGATCTCAAACAGTCCTTAGCAAGGGTCAAACCTCATGGTAATAGTTTTACATTTTACTTCGCACTGCCATTTGTTATAAAAGTATGTTATTGAAACACGTTCCTCATCACTTTGTCTTGCGCTCGTTTTCAAAAACTGTTGCTGATTATGTTAATTTCCAGACCCTTCACATCATGGCCAAGACAAATATAGTAATTCTCCATGGTGCAACATTCCCTTTTCTTCAGCTGCTCTTAAACAGGCCTGGCAGAACCGAACACTGCATTTTCTTTCTACATGATTTATGTGGGTCGAAGGCTTGAGTACAGGCGCACGCCCCTGCACGACCGCATGAAGCCATATATCAAGATCCAAATCTTCACGAGGAGCCTTGCTACTCAGTCTGACATGCATGTGATGAACCAGAGCATTGTAAATGCTCCTAAAGTCATTATTTCCTTTTAGAATGAGGTCTGAGGGGCTGTTAGTTGTCACTGCTTCTAAGGAGGGGCAGACGTCTTGTTTTTGCCTCCAGGATCAGGATAGTGGTATGCGCAGAAATAAGACAAGAAATGAATGGGGGAAGTGTGACCCATCTGACCTAATGCTTAATTTATGGATAATGACTTCCGTGACTTGTAATCATGAAGAACTAGCTGGAACTTTAAATGCGATGAGTGATGGCGTTTGAAAATCAAACAGCTGTCAGTGTGAACTTAAGAGACAGAGAACAGAGATCAAGAAGTACATACTCAGAAAAGGTTTAGAGATTAGGCAAGAATTTATCTCTAACAGCAAAACAGGCTCAAAATCGCACGTATATATATGTTTATTAACAACACAATGTGGGGGACACTCTCTCTACCAAGCTGGGTTTTCTCGCTTGGCCACTCACTGCTACCCAACTGGTTAAGTAATAATTAAAATAAATAAATAAATAAAAATAGTTGTACCAGTTTCCATTTTTCTAAACGTGTTTTTAAAATAAATTTTTCCAAAAGCATTACATATAAAATGTATGCTAGCAGCTGAGGAAAAGTGCCCTATAGGAAAACATACGTACTATTATGGTTGGGGGCAGACTGAGCCTATCTCAGCTGACACTGGACAAAGGCGGGGTACACCTTGAACAGCTCACCAGAGCATTGCAGGGCACCATTTACACAACCATTCACACTCACACCTAGGGGCAATTTAAATCAGCCAATTAGCCTAATGTGCACAGGGAGAACATGCAAACTCCATGCAGAAACACCCGAGCCCAAGACTTCTTGCTGTGAGGCAGACTAACCACTACGCCACCGTGCCGCCCTTAAAACAGACTAAAAATGGACCAAGACTTAGACTATGCCAAAGGATTTGGTACTCTTCATCTATGAAGCCTGAAGTGCTGACCAAAAACAGAAAAACTTAGGAAAACCATTAGACTAATACAGATAACAGCAAACACACACCAGACAATTAGCCTGTTGACAGTAAACAGACAAGTACAATTTAAAATCTGTCATATAGAATATGCTAAGGTCAAAAGACCTAAACAGCCCATGGTTTATAATGAAAAAGACTGTGTAGAAGAGTTCCGAGTTGAGATAGTGTACCTTCTGTTGTTGGCAAGCCTCCACTCTGGGCTTCAGCCAATGGCTCGATCTCTCCAGACTCTGACAGGTTCACGTTGGCTGCTGCAGACAACACAGAGAAAGAGTTAGTGGATACTCAGTGACATGATCTTGGATGCAAGGTGGATTGTGTGTTTTCGAATTATTTGGAAGTGCTGAAAGATTTAATGATTAAAAACCTCTTCATGTTTGCCTAATCTGAAACTAATGCGCTACGTTTTGGCAACAGGTTCGAGATGCTGGAAAGGAAATTCCTGCCTTTTCACCTCGATTCTGCTTTTTTAATACCAGACAGACGTGAACAACAAAATAACACAAGCTATCCATTTACAGCACATGAGAGAAATCCCAGCACTGTTTCTGCTTGCTGTTGATATAAATCTAAATACTAGACACTCGATAAAGATTCAATAACCGGTGCAGCAAATCAGAGAAAATCAACCAGATTCAAGACGCGTGAAACTCACAGAAACACAAATTTCACAGTGAAACCTGAACAAGCATTACATGGCTATATGGGAACAAATACATATAATACAGATGTTTAGAAATTAAATATCCAAATCACTGTGATGCTAATGAGAATGTACATTGCCAAAAGTTGGGATTTAGTAACGGATGAGTTCATCCCTGCAATGGTCTTGAAAAGAAAACTCGATTAATCACACCACACAGCATGGGAGATTAGCGCAGCACTGATGTAATGCAAAACACTCGCAAATATAAAACAGAAAGGAGAGATAAAAGCACTGATGGCTCGGACGCCCCAAAGAGGAATGAGGCTTTCTGTCCAAAAAAAGCACACACCTGAAAAAGACTAAGCCATGTGAAAGGCCACATCTAACACATAAGTAGTAGCTGATGGGAGGTTGTGGAAGATTTTCCTACTTAAATAATCACAGCTAATTACAATCTTGTTCAACTGAAGAATGACTTCCTTCTGGAAATAAATAATATGTAAAAGCCATTATATTTAAACAAGACAGGGAGTTATTTTGTGCCGAGGGGTTAAAAGTCCTAATAACATGTTATTTCTGAAAACACTCAAACTAAAACGTATCCCTCTGCCTTTCGTGATCTCACTCTTAACTAATACAGTGAAACATCAAAAAGGATCAACGTTCTGAAAGCAAGAATAATGCAAGTCTTATTCTTCGTTACCCTAATCTTTATTACAGCCTCATATATAAGTGTTTTGGGAGTCTGTGAGTAGAAAAACCACATTTGGCACACAGTAAGCAGCTGGTCCATGCTGAAATCGGCCACATAATTACACAGCACTCTATTAGTATGCCGTGTCCAAGAATGCACTGCTGCTCTGGCTATTAGCATTAATAAGAAAGGCCAATGATCTAATCAGGAGTGTCTCATCTAATCCAGCATTCACTGGTCGTACTGCAACCTAGCATTTGTTGGGTTTACAAGAGCTGTGAACAATTATTCTGTGGAAAAAAAGGGAGTATTAGGGTATTTTAGTACATGTAAGGGATTACGTATGTTATAAACTTTATTAACAATGTAGGGGTTTTTTTTGGACAGGTTACTGTGGTTAGTTGATCCATAGATTTTAAAATGCCATATTAAAACCACTAAAACCAAAACATTAAAACCACCTGCCTATTATTTCGTAGGTTTAATTTGTGTTGTTAAAATGGCTCGAACCCATCAAAGCATGGACTCAACAAGATCTCGGAGTATGTGCTGTAGTATCTGACACTAACCAGTTCACAGCACATCCTTTAATGCCTGTAGGTTGCAAGGTGTGGCCTTCATGGTTTAGACTTGTTTGTTTAGCACATCATACAGAAGGGAAATTTGGAGGCCAATTTTCCTCAAACTACTCTCAAATTGTTTGTGCAGTATGACAGGGTGCATTATCCTGCTTGAAGAGGCAACTTCTGTAAGGGAACACATTACCGTAAAGGGGTGTACATGGTCTGCAGCAACGTGTGGTAGATATTCATAGTCAATGTAACATCCACATGAATTCTAGGACCCAAGGACCCTAGGACCCAGAAGGACATTGCCAGGAACATCACACTACTTCTTCACATTGTCCATCTTGTTGATGCTCATGTGCCGACTGTAGGCTCTTTCAGCGGTGGACAGGTGACACGCATCTGCACTCGGAGTGCTCTGCAGCTACGCAGCCTCATATTTAGCAATCTGCTATGCACTGTATACGTATAAGGTATTGAAACTGTTACATTAACAATCCTGGGCAGTCTGATTGCATTAAGAGCATCATTCATTCATTTTCCAAAATGCTCTATCCAACTAGAGTCACAGGAAGACTAGAGCCTATCTTAGCCAGCTATGGGCTCAGGCGGGTTGCACCCTGAACACGAACACACACACACACACACACACACACACACTTACACCTAGGGGCAGCCAATTAGCCTAATGTGCATGTCTTTGGTCTGTGGGAGGAAACCAGATTACCTTGAGGATTTAGGGTAAACTCCACACAGAAATGCTCTTGCCGAGCCCGGGACACGAACACAGGACCTTCTTGCTGTGGGGTGGACGTGCTAAGCACTGCACCACACTGCCGCCCCTTATAAGAGCATCATATGTAACTTAAAAATCCTCCGAAAATATACACTCTCAGAAAAAAGAGTAATAACCTGAACTTCCCTTGTTGTTGGGTAAGAACCCTTATCTTTTGTGGGGGGGGTTTTTTTACCCTTAATATCTTTCACCTGGAACTGTGGACATGGTCCATCCATCCATTGCCTACAGTGCTTATCTGTCAGGGTCATGGGGGAAGCTGGAGCCAATCTCAGGTCAGAGGTGGAGTACAAACTGAAGGTTGCCAGCCTATTGCAGAGCTAACAGACACAAACAACCATTCACACTCACATTCACAACTATGGGCAAATTAGTGAGCCAGTTTGTCCAATAGGCAGAACTTTAGACTGCAAGGAAACCAGGGGAACCTGAAGGAAACCTACACAAGCATGGGGCAAACTCCACACAGTAAGGCCCTTGAGATTGAAACACTCATGATGTGAGGTAACAGTGCTAACCACTTACTTATTTTGTGTGGATATATTATAGCTAAAACTTGAGCTAAGGAAATAGGCTATATTTTGTAAAGGTTTAAAAGATACAATGGGTAAAAGCTCCAGACTCATGGGAAATTAAAGTTTAATATTCTTTTTTATATATAAAGTTTATCAACTTAGAAATCAGATCTAGTCCAACAGATATAAATTTAAAAAACCTACAATCCTTCTTTTCCATCAAGCCCAATTGAATAATATGCTGAAAACCAAAGCAGATTTTATGAGACCATTATGCTGACTGACAAAACAGGACCTTTTGCGGCTTGTGATTAGCTGAACAGATCTTGCTAATAAAATCAGACTACAAGCAGTTCGGAATGTTATTGCTGCGTAGAGACTTCAGCCTAGCAGGCTGTTTGAGCTGAACCATGACAGATGTTTGTCCATAGGGATGCAGAAAGAAGACAACTTATCCACACGTTGTGGGGTAGGAGGATAAGCAACGACTTCGCACAAAGCCAGGGAAAGCCGAAAATAAGCAGTTCCCACATCGTGTTTAGGTCACTGGGAAGCTTTATGGTCTTCGGTGCAAGTTCAAACCAAGGAACACGGAATGACATCTCTCCATATCAAAATGAAAACAAGAAAGCGATATAATTACATTTCACTCACCACATCTGGAATGTGAATAAGCTTCTAACCTTGGAGCATGTAGAAAACATTTCTGCAGTTCACTCAACGCAAGAAAGTAGAGAATCTGCAGGCTAACCTTGGCATGCTGCTCTGCCTTGTCCTGAGGGAGTGAATCAAGATGAATGAGTAACTCTGTTATTTGGCTGGGAACCAAAGCGATTTAAGCTCACACGGGGTTGACAAATGAAGACAGAGCTGTTAATTGTTTGAGTGCTAACATCAGCTCCATTGCTTGCTGTCAGTTTGTTCAGAATCAGCTCTTCAGTCACATGGTTCGGAGCTAACAAATGTCTGAAAGTGTGAAGAACGGCTTCTTCCAACGTGGCTCTTAGAGTAGAGCTTTTAACAAAACAGTTATCACACACACACACACACACACACACACACACACACACACACAGCAACTTTTCATTATTAACAGCCACCAGAAATGATACCATTACAGCAAATATCTTAAAATTAAATCTTTTGTCTCTAAAAGACTACAGAACCTGGAGATTTCATGGTTAAATATCAGTGTTATATTATACTGCCATGTGTAGCTGTCTCTAGGGAGTTCTGTATATTTTGGCAATAAACATAGCCAAGTAATGACTTATTCACTAAGCTATCTAAGTAAATCTCTGGTATACCTACTATATCTTGTTTACTTTCACTAACGGCTTGAATTAAAATTATGAAATATATTTTTAAGATGGGATTCCTCAGACACAGCTGATCGCTGCTCTAAAATTTCACCATCTGAGCACATGAAATCAACATATGGAAAAGTTTCTATATTTCATCATTCATTCATTTTCTAAGCTGCATAATTCTAATTACGGTCACGGGGAGGCTGGCACCCATCTCAACCAACTCTGGGCTAAGGCAGGGTACACCCTGGACAGCTTGACTCGGCAGGGCAACACACACACAACCATTCATTTCTATATTTAAATAAAATAATTATAACTAGGAAAGCTGGCAGAGTGGTGGAGTGGTTAGCACATCCGCCTAACAGCAAGAGGGTCCTAGGTGGGAGTCCCGAACTTGGTGAAGACATTTCAGTGCGAATTTTGCATGTTCTCCCTATGGTTGTCTCCAGGTACTCTGGTTTTTCAGTTTAACAGGTTTTCAGTGTGGTCCCACAGTCCAAAGACATTAGGCTGATTGGCTGTTCCAAATTTCTCCTAGGTGTGAGTGGTAGTAGTTGTTTGTTTGTGTGTGTGTGTGTGTGTGTGTGTGTGTGTGTGTGTGTGTGTGTGTGTGTGTGCGCGCTGGCCCTGCAATGGACTTCTGAGCTGGTCAGGGTGTACCCCGCATTTACCCTGAGTCGAACTATTGCCTAATTAGTGATGCTTACTTAAAAACAAATGTCTATAAATCAACCAAATGCACAGAATCAACAATTACAAAAAAGGTGAATTTCACCGTGGTTCCTTCCACCTCAAGAAAGCAGACATGGGCGTGGGGTGCCTATATCGTAGAAAGGAGGGTGGACAAAAAAACAAAAGGGCCAGTGTGGAAGCCTTGGTCAAGAGGCTGATCTGATTATTTTGGCTCAGCATGCCTGCGAGTGCTGGGGCCCTGAATCGTCGCCTTTCACAGCCCATTCTCCTTTTTCAGTGTACACTGTGCCTGGCAACCGCTGGCCAGCAGGCCGCTCTCGAACGCTCGTAAAGAGGTGACGGCAAACAGCACGGAGGCTGAACAGTCCCCCTCTACCCCTTTTCCAAACTCCCTCTTGGGAACAGCCAGGCTCTGGGATGAGGAAAGGGGAGGCAGGGGTGCACTCTTGGCCAGGCTGAAAATGCAGGAGCTTGTTAACACTCTGTTTTGCCCTCCAGGGAGTCATTCTGTCATGAGATGGGTGCCAGAGTCATAAAATAAAATGAGAGAAATGTTAAATAAAGGGCAGTCACTTAAAGGTAGCTGGCTGTTTTCTGGAGAAAAAAAGTATAAAAATAATGTCATGCAGAGCAGTGGTAGCTTCCTGTTGAGCAAATTTCCAAAACTGTCATCTTCTACAGATGGATTAACACTGAACTGAAAAGGTTTGCCAGAAACTATTCTCCTTGCAAAACACCATAGACAGACGCAACATGCACTGGTATGGATAACCTGGAAACAGGCAGAAACGCAAATGAAGCACGTTTGGAGGATAGCAGAAACCCCCCAAGGTATAGTATATCTGTAGATTCTCTTAGCCCAGAGTGACATTCATGAAAAACAGCTCCTGGAGGTGCCTGATATCCATTGGCCCACATATCCTATGACCTGGAAGAGGAAGACTTGGAAGTACCCGAACACTAGAGTCCATTTCCTTTCAGGGTTCTAAGTCAGGCCAAAAAGAAATAAGAACCTAGTCAATGAGTCTCTCATGACCCCTTCACTGGAAATGAATCATATAGATTCAGGTCTCAAAGGCCAAGCTTGAAGTTTGAATGTATGTTAGGGAGGATGTTGAGTTCAGATGGCTGTGCGCCAGTTGCACAGTAGTACATCAGTTGTATGGTAGTGGTGTATTACAATTATCGCCATTCCATTTTAAGCCATTATTCTTATCCTGGTAAACCCTGTAGAAAATAGAACAAAGAAACTGACTACAACATCCTCTGTGGCCTTCTGGAGCCTGGCATGAAACCAGCCTACTAATTGGAAATAGCCTTTCACCAAGAGTGCAATGTCATGCTGAACTCCCGACCTCTCACTGTATTTCCTAAGGTTTGAATTACACACTTAATTTGCCTCCATATAAGAACTTTGTAATGAATGAGGTGATGTAATTTCATGCCAGCTTTTAAAGACTGTTATTCTTGTGACACTCTGTTGACATAATACCAGTGTGCATCCCCAAGAGACAGAGGCAACGAGGCTCAAGTGCATACTTGTAGTTTCTTGCTAGGAAGCAATGGTATCAGTACAAGACCTCTATTGTTTAACCAAGAGGGTACCCCCAAGGCTCAAAAAAAAATTTTTAATCGCCATGTAATAACTATGGTACATCCATTAAAAAAATCAAAAATCATACCCTTAAGTGCAAACATGTGCTAATTGCTTAATGTGATAACACAAAATGTGTCCGATGAAAAAAGTAAACATCTTGCAAGAGCATACTTTCTTACGAAGCCTTTTTTATTACTCACTTACACTTACAGGTGCTGAAATTACAGGAAACATCACTGTACACCAATTATCCACCACATCAAGGAGCACACCATAAGTAAAAACAAACCAAACTGCAGTGGAAAACTAAGTCTCTAGATAAGGTTCCGCACCCAAGACTCTTTGATTACCCCCAGTGCAGCTAACTGGGTTATCAAAGGCCAGTCATGTCTCTCACTGTCTATAGTGAGAGGCATGTAAAACAACCATTCCTGACTTTCGTAAAAAGTAGGCTGCATTGCCATTAGCATGTTTCTGCCCTGCGATGGCCTGGCGAGCTGTCCAGGGTGTACTCCGCCCTCACCCAGAGTCCGCTGAGATAGGCGCCATCCTAATTAGGATTAACTGGCTCAGAAAATGATTAAATTAATGAGAAAATGAACAAATGAACGGCTCAGAAAATGAATGAATTAATGAGAAAATGAACGATTGACTCTTTGATTAGGAAGGAGGACAGATCCTAAGAAAGCATTCAGAAGAACAGGAACCGCTGGAAAAAAATGTGCGATGAAGCCAAAAGAAATAAGGGAAAAGTAAATCTCTGAGCTGCTTTTCCGAGATGAATGAATCATGCTGACTGTGAAGGGCATGAAGTTGGAAGTCAACTTAGCTGAATTAGCTACATTTCTCCAAGAATGGAAATGGGAATGTTAATGTTATTCCCAGCCTCGTGCACTAGAAGTTTACACTTTTGGGGGGATTTAGAACATCGCTATAAACGTTCAAACCCAGGTTTTTTCTTTGCGATGCTAAACCATTCGTGCAAGTAAAATTAAATTGCACAGTTAGCTAGCTAGCTCCATAACTACTCAGCACTGTGTCTTTAAGGTAGGGTTTCACATACATGAGCATGGATTTAAAGTGTGTATTTATTCATACACTCACTTATTTGTTGAACTGCTTAATCCTACCAGGATCGCGGGGCGGCTGGAGCCTATCTCAGCCGACATTGGTCAAAGGCAGGGTGCACTCTGAACAGCTCGCCGGGCGATCGCAGAGCCAACACACACATAACTATTCACACTCACACCTAGGGTCAGTGTGGAACAGCCAATTAGCCTAATGTGCAAGTATTTGGATTGTGGGAGGAAGCTGGAGTACCCGGAGGAAACACATGCAAGCATGGGGAAGAACATGCAAACACCATACAGAAACACCCAAGCCTAGGACTTGAACACAGGTCCTTCTTGCCGTGAGGTGGACTTGTTAACCACTATGCCACCGTGCCACCTGTGTTTATTTAGGTTTATTCCGTTTATTCCATAAATTAGGTTTGTCCTGAGGTTTGGATTCCTAGAACGGACAGTAACTGGAAATCAATTTTGATATTTGTTCTCCAACTTTAAAGGAGTTCTGAGATGCTAGTAACAGCCTTCAGGTTAAGACCCAGTGAGCCAGGACCCTCAGGAAATCCCTTTATGTTAATATAAGTCCAGGCTCTCAACAAGACTGAACTAAAATCCGTTTTCAAAAGGTCTGATTTGTAACTGTAAGGGTTTTATTACTCTAACGTGGATTCATTCACTGCTACTGGCACAGCTAATGTGGTAACAGTGAGTAGCAAAGTTGATGTCATTTTAACACTGACGTTTCTTTTGCATGAGTAACCAGAAAAACCCTGAAAGAGAGGCAGCGACAGGGCAGAGTAGTAGTTGAACTCTTGTCATTGAAGGAGGTCCGGAAGTGTACGACATGTAACACTGTGTCCAACTTGCTAAAAATACAGCAGGAAAGATACAAACAGAGGAGACTGAATAAGAGACGGAATGAGAAAAAGAAAGCGAGGGAGAGAGAGATGGTCTGATTCTACTGAACCCATGTGCTTTTTTCTTTTTCTTTATAACCAGAATGTAATTACATGGCAGCACTCTAGCTCTGCTCCTCAGATCCTCTGCACAAATGATGGGATAATAACAGCTTTTCGAGCTCTCTCCACAGACATAAACTGCAGTCCGTACAACTCGCCAAGCTCTGTGTTTATCGACAGGAATTCTGGTAGTCATAACAAGGCCGCTAAATATAAAAGTGAACAAAATGGTGGCTGCAGTGCAATATCAGGTACATGTGTGCTGCCAGCCCCTATACCTTATACTGTAATTAGGCTGGCTACATGCTGTGCCAGCGGAGCTATAGATTTAACCACATGTGCTTAGACCCATGACATAAATCATATCACATATCACTTGTTGAGCACCAAGAAAAACAGAGGCCAGTAATTCCTACCCCCAAAAATTATTGGGGTTTCATGGCTCTGAACATTTTATGTCAAAAGTACTGAATGTAAGTCAACTGCAGTACCCACATATGCGCGCACGCACACACACACACACACACACACACACACACACACACACACACACACACACGCCCTCAGTAAATAAGAAGAAAATCCGTTACACACCAGCCAACTCACACCTCTGCTCAAGTAAAGGATTCATAAGAACCACTCGAGTAATTCCAACTAATCGGCTTACGTTACTGACCATACACTGGCCGTATTTTTCCCTACATGTATCACACCCAGCAATTAGACTGTTCAAGATATTATTGGTATCCGTCAGAGGAAAAACGAATACCATTAATTTAAATTAAAGAAGATTTCAATAATGAACATCATGCACACAGTGATACAATAAAACTATCATTCGCACAATAAATTCACTAGTATTTAAATGTTTGCTGACATGTTCATGCGCTGCCCCTGCAAACCATATTGGATAAAGACCAGTTAATACACATCCAAAGCTCAACATTCCCATTTCAGTTAGTCTTTGCTTATCGAAGCCTCAATTAAGTCCTTGGCGGATAGGACTGGAACCTGATGTGATCTTCTGCTGTTGTCGCTCATCTGCTTTAAGGTTCAATATTTTTTGCAATCTCAGATGCTTTTCTGCTCACCAAGGTTGTACAGAGTGGTTGAATTACTATAGGCTGCATGTCAGCTCGAACCGGTCTAGTCATTCACCTCTGACACCTCTCATCAACAAGGCATTTCCTTCCTGTTTTCCACACTGTGTAAATTCAAGAGACTGCCATGCATGGAATTCTTACAGGATCAGCAGTTTCTAAAATACGTAACAAGACCATCTGACATGCCAAAGATAAAGTAATAAGATAAGCAATTTTTAGATGTCCCACAATCCAACAATACTGCCGTTGGAAAGGCCTCTCAGTATACCAGCTTTGGTTGCTTGGTTGCCAGCACCATGTTTGCGCAATCAGAGATATGATGAAAATTGAACAGAAGTGGGAAATATGTAAGCAAAAAGATGTAAGGATCTTACATGACGTAGATAGATACACCTGCATTATGCACTGGTCTCAGAAAGAGAATGCCAAAAGTCAAAAACGTCACACCACTGTTCTACAATGTCAGACGTCCCACACATCGATGCTGGTGCCCACTCTGCTACTACTGACTGTTCCGACTCAGAGGTGCAACACAATGACACGGCATTAAGGATTCAGACCTTTTACACAGAATGGTGATGTGGAATAAAGGTGTAACAGTTCACAGATGGTATAAATTGCTTTCCAGGTAGTGCTATGCATTTGAGAAAATGTGAATTGGCTGAATACGTTTTCGTAAGGAAACTCAGGGCCTGAATAAATTTCCTCATTTGGTTTGAAACACAACACTTGCAAGCAGGACACCATCAAATCCGTTCATGCTCTTCTAGGCTAATACACAAGAAAACAGGAACCATTTTATTGTATAATACTTAGGTACATCTCTTTAAATCTCTAAATTGGTTGTTTATGTAGCACATGGAAGACTCATTTCTGGAGGTGCATGCCAGTATTTCTTAGTTTGAGCAGAACTTGGCTTGTTAATGGTGGTCTTTGCTAGTAAGTTTTGCAGATGCAACCATTTTAAGACAAAGTTTAATGTTTTGTATTATAGCAATGTAACAATGTAACTACAAAGGATCCAGTTTTCAGAAAGTAAACATTATTCTAATGCTATGCCCAGGTGCTTAGTTGGGTAGCAAATGCTTATTTTCTCAACGCCAGCATAAACAGTTTTACAGCCATTTACTCAGATTATGGTCATTATCATTAATCAAACTTTGAAGACTGATGTTTGAATCCCGTAGCTTGACAGAAAACATGTTCAAGAATTGTGACTTATGACGGGGGTGATGAGTTTAAAATTCATTGCAAAAAGAAAACATTTTTACAACTATTCTCTCGATATTTGTAATTAATCATAATTTCATTTCTTGAACTTCAAAGAGTGAGGGACTCCGAGTACATGCCAGAGATTACAGTTGTGGCATGCCTGGGTTATCTGCCAAGCAGAAAAGCACAAGATCAAAGACTTCATTACCCCAAATCTCTTTTTGCTTTTTAAAATAGCTCTGAGGTATTTTATAACAGGATTTGAAATCCTCTAAAAATCAACATTATTGTATGTATGAACAATCACCCAAGTTAACTTGGACTCCACGGCCACCCAAGAAATCTAATTTTACCCGATCCAGAACTAAATTCATTCAACAGTTCAAAGAATACTGTGGTTGGGTATATGCTCCTGCAGCCAAAATGTTGAAATGTACTCTATGGAATGTATACCGTGAATGTTTATACAGATTTAGACCTACATGTATAATAGCATCTCATAGAAATGATATAGTGGATTGAATAGATCTGGTCTTTCAACAGTCACAAAGTCATCTTCTGCCCATATAAGGTAACACTGAAAGACCATTAAGGAAAAAAGAAACATCCTCAACCATCAGGCCAAGATTTATTACAGAGAAACCACTTAGACCTGCGACCACCAATGCTGTCCTATGATCTTGTTTACACTATAAATCCAAAAGTATAGGATACCTGACCAGCCATATGTGGGCTTTCCCTAAACTTTCTCCACAAAGTTGGAAGCACAAAATTCTACAGTAATTTCTTTAATATTTCATTTTATATCTAATAATTAACTGAATATCATTGTATTCTGTAGCATTATAATTTCCATTCAGTGGAATTATGAGGTTTAACTCAATGTTCCAGCATGGCAATTAGCCTGTGCACAAAGTGCAATCCGTGGAGAAAATTAGCTGAACTTTTATAATAGCAAAAGCGGTCCTAAATATGGAATGGAATGCTCAAAAGCACTCATCAGTAAGCTGGTTTCGGGTCCACAAACTTTTGGCCATATCGGGTGTGTATATACGTGCTGGTATACATAAATTTTCTTTCTGCAATGGCCATATTGGGTAAGAGGACCATTTGTCAATGGTAGTGGTAAAAACAGTCTGCCTAAAGATATATTTCAAAGTGCTATAAAAAAAATGATGGGAAATTTAGCCAACAGAAAACTGTGATAAATAATAAACAGTTTAAAATAGGGCTGCGAAACAGTATGTACTCATGTAAATTATTCTACAAGTATTCTGTAGTGAAGTACTGTGTGTGTGTGTGGATAGATAGATATATATATATATACACACACACACACACATATATACATACATATACATATATATATATATACATACATA
>JBCNYH010000026.1:33658275-33680666 GCA_039654325.1 Tandanus tandanus
CCAAAAAAAAAAAAAACCTTGGGGGGGTTTGGAAAGTCTTTTTTACTGGGGAAAAAACCCTGAAAAAAAAAAAAAAAAAAAAAAAAAAAAACCTTAACAAACTCCAACTAATTCAAGGCTCTGTGGTCAGCTCACATTACATTCGTTCTCTGTCAGTTACACTGCTGCCAAGCACTGCATGGTCTCGTCCTCTTTATGTTTATGAGCTCTGACATTTTTACACCCCAAATGACACACTCATGCTACTTCTCCATTGCAAGATGTAGTATAGCATAGTACGCTTAAAACTCCAGAACAATCTGTGCCATGGTTGAGTGCCTGTTTTCTTTTTCCCATCATATAATCCTATCCATGAAAATAAGAGCTCTCTGGACATTGTGGGGTGCTGACATCATTTACAATGGAACACCAGTGTTAAATTTTAAAAAATGTTTTATTGTCTCCTGGTATTGGTCTACTGATGGCCTTTTAAGACCACACTGGCCACTGTTGAAGGCAAAGCACCCAGGCCCACCATTTGCAATTTTATCCCACATAATCTACAGTCATGAGGAAAAAGTAAGTACATCTCATGCAAAATTTGGAAAGACTCTATTGTGAAAACTACAAAGAAAATGCGCTTTTTTTATTATCATTATTTAACACGAATATAAACTGATGTTATATTATTTCTTCTTTGGAATAATATTTATATTTAATAAATTTAATATCTTCTTTGCAAGTATACTCTTGGCCTCAGAAGCTAATACTGACCCCTTTAGCAGAAATAAATTGCTGGTGTTTTGCAGAATTGTCCACCAGTCTCTTAGATCAGCTTGCTGAAATTGTTGACCACTCTTCTTTCATTTGCAGTATGATTAAGGGGTTTTCTAGCATAAACTGCTATTTTAAATCCCATTTTCAAATCCCATTCAAATTTGGGCTTTGACTAGGCCATTCCATAACTCCTTAACATTTCTACTGTTTGAGACATTCATCAGATGGTTTCACATTATCTTCAGGCACACTATTACATGATGCAGAATTCCCAGTTGAATCAATCAATCAAACTGTCCTGTCCCTGAGGCAGCATAGCTACCCCAAACAACAACAATTCCACCACCATGCTACACAAATGGTGTGATCTTTTTTCTTCTTCACATATACACTGTGACTGTGGCCAAACAATTCTATCTTTGATTCATCTGTTCAGAGCACTTTATGCCAAAAGGGCTGGTCTTTGCCTAGATGCTCACTGGCAAACTGTAGTCTTCCTCTAATGTTCTTCTTGGACAGCAAGAGGCTTTTTCCTGGCATGCTTCCCATGTGGGTCAAATTTGTCCAATCCCTTTCTGAATTGATTCTGTGGTGAAATTTTGGGATTCTTGGAGACTTATTTTTAGCATCAAACCATACTCTTGGGCTGAATTTGCTGTGATTTTCCTTGAGGAAATAATTATTTCAAATAATTTAGAGATCCTTTAAAATAAAATCCTTTAAAAAGACCCATAAGCATTCTCAACCTTTTTGTGAAGGCCTTAGAGAGCACTTTAGATCTTGATGCCACACACTTCAATAGCAAAAAGAACACCAGAGCCTAGATGTCAGATTTAAATAAGACATATTCCACCTGCAGGAGGCTCTAATCAATGCCACCTAATCTTAAACACATGATTCTAATTTTATGGTCTTGAAGGTGTGGTAAATGTAAGGGCATATTGACGTTTTCCATGCTAGTGATCAGCCTTCTTTATTTAAATTTATTAAAATTAC
Source organism: Tandanus tandanus (assembly GCA_039654325.1). NCBI lineage: Eukaryota > Metazoa > Chordata > Actinopteri > Siluriformes > Plotosidae > Tandanus > Tandanus tandanus. The sequence goes on from JBCNYH010000026.1 coordinate 33,660,028, forward strand.
TAAATATTTGTCAATTTTCCATGTCATTTGTTGGTGCATATTGCCGTTATCCCTAGGCATTGTGTTTAAAAAAATTACTTTTAACATGGGACATCAAATTACACAAAATTATTAGATAGTTTACGGCATAATTTGTACAGTTATTTAAGTCTTCTTTAAGATTTTTTTAGTTCAAAGTAGCCAGAGATATTCTTTGTGAATGTCAAGTAGGAGGCTGGGCAAAATATTCGGAAAACTTGAGTCTTATAGCTCTAAATGGTAAAATAAAATTGGAAAAATTAAGAAACCTAACATTCCATTTGTCCTCTTTTGCCCTTACAGCAAGAAAGACAATGTCTCTAATCAAGAGGCATTCGACAGGATTCATATAACCAAATTTCACATCATGCTGTACAGTACATAGTAAAGGTAAGTATGGGTCACTGTTTGGTTCTCGACAGGAAATGGTATTTTTATGGTGTCCATTATACTTTCGGGATTTGGCAGGTAATCGTGGAAATTACAAAAATACCCTTATATATTTTTATGTGGTTTCTTTTGATTCTTTGGCAGTGCACTTTTCTCCAAGTTCTGCAGTGTGAGCTTCCTAAGGGAAAGGGAGGTCTGCACCGGACACATGGTACATGTTTCACCATGAAGTGGTTTCAAAAATGTCAAAGATGTGAGTCAAAACAACAGCTTATTTATGTTCTTAAAGACAGTTTCAGATGTGAGCAAAGTAGTACTTATGTATTGTTTGATCATTCTTTGGTTCTTTCTAATGGTTACAAGTTATTTCCAAACAACTAATTTAATGCTGGTCAGTGCGGAGGCCAGAAAAGTCCTTGGAGGCATTGGTGTTTAAAAAGCTCTTGGGCTCTGCTGCCAGAAACCTTTCAGAGTCAAATGCTGAAATTAAATAAAAACAATCTTTTTTGGGGGACCTCAATCAATCGCGGTACATATTAAGCATTTAACTAGTTCGGCATTATTAGGGGATTTGACTTAATGACTGGTGAAGAATAAATCTTAGAAACGTCTACCCATCAGGTCCGCAAGGGCCAGTCTCTTCTGTCTCAGTGCCTCATGGGGTGGCACACCTCGAACAGTGCAAGCTCTGTAAATGTTCAAATAACTGTTTTAAGATGGTATAAACCAAAATCAACATGAATAAAACCATCTGCAAACAGACCTCATGCACCACATATCCAAGGACACTGGAGCATAGCAATAACAAGATCCCTCTAACCACAGGTTAGTGAAAATCCCTAAAAACTCTACCATTTACAGTAACTCTAGAAGATATCAGGACTTTGCTGTGGATATAAGAAAAACAAAATGAGACATTTTGGGATATTGGCTGTCAGATTCTCAGAATTAAGGTTTTATTTGATTTAAGTCAACCATAACCTTGTTGTCACCCACGGACGGAAATACAGGGGAATCTCAGTAGAATTTGTGGTGCGCATCAAGGAAAATGATTGCAAAGCTGAAACATACATTTCTGAAGACAGTTTAGTCTGTTATTGGCCTGAAAATCCAAAATTACACTTAGACAAAAGAGCAAGGAAATGTGAGCCTAGATATGCTTCCTGATATCCTCTGACCAGATAACTGTGAAACAAATATTTATAAGTAAATATGATCAATTACCCTGAGCATTTAAAGAGATTATCAAGATTTGGACAGGATTTGTTTTTATTCTGTATGTTCCAAAAGTAATTTTTTTTCCAAGTTCAACTGAGTTAAGTGGGGATGATTTAATATTAAGGTTCAGCATAATTATCATGTGACCCAAGACTTCATAAATATATTTTAGCGATTTAAATCATATAAATCTTATGTATTTATACTATTATTTTACCAGGCAAGGTATTAAGAACAGTTTCTTATTTAAAATTAAGGCCTTGAAGTGCCAGAAGACACTTATAAGTGGAAGGAAAGGGTGTTCATCCAACACCAGTTACTACTTTAAACTAGTCAGTGTGACAGTGGATCCAGAAGCAACCATGGAACCACTGATAATAAAGGATAAATACAACCTGAATGGGACATCAGTTTATCGCAGGGTGCTATGTACAAATAAGTTCACATGCTCATTCCCACCCCAGGACAATAATCCTCATACTGATTTGTTTTTGGGGCATGGAAGGAAACAACATGACCTGTATGAAACCCACAGACACATCAGGAGACCGCACGAATGCCCACTCAAACAGTAAGCAAAGCTGAACTGTCATGCTGTGAGGCAACAATTGTAGTCTTTGTACCTTACTACAACTCTGTTACAGAATAAGTAACGCTTAAATTGCTGTATTGTTGGTAAGCTATGAATGGAATCTGCAGACAGCCCAAATCACAAATGATGCCTCAGCTCACACCAACCATTGTCCAACGGGATCATATCAGGCTGAACATTGCACATGATGTGACCATAAATTTCAGCAGATTTTTTTTACTACAGAGACTAAGAACCAAAGCATATCATGGTTGAGGGTTAAGGTTCTTGTGTATGGTCCCAGTTTTGAACTCAAAACCAGTGAGAAACTTCACTGCTCAGCCCCTACTTGAGAAAACAAGACTAATTGTACAATCTACTCCATGAGTAGTTTCAGACCAACAAGTGTTTTTCAACTTTTAACAACTTCAGTGTGGAGTTCTCCCCTCCTCCCCCAATGATGCACATGTGCTGTACTGCAAACCCTGCTCACTGATGGGAAACATATCAGTGAGGGCAACTTCAAACAGGATCCAAAGGCCTTAGAGGAGAAAGAACTGATCAAAGTCTTTGTGCTCAGGGCTTCTGTGTGGGACTGTCTGTTTGAGTTTAAATGAAACCGAGGGAAGGGCAAAGTGAGTGGACTTGAGCAAACTAATCCACATCAGAAATGTGTGGATAGTAAGAAGCCAAAAGGGTCAATCATGGGTAAAAACAAAGCACAAAGCCAGTATGGTTAGCATCCCGAAACCCTAGGTTGCCAAAATAATGCTCAGGATTCACATCTAAGAGTATGACACTTATTTATGAAATATTGGAATATGCAGTACTGTAGTACAAAAGTGGATGTGCGAGGCACTGAAGGTCATAAGGTTTATACTTCTGTGTAGGATCTATGCAGTCTTTTGTATCTTGTGCCCTGGCTTGACACACAGCTTCCCAGAAATGTAACTACACATTGTGACAAAACAGACCAAACATCTGTGATTGGTCCAGTTGATCACATCACATTTCCAACTGTAATCTACAATCTCACCATTGAATTGGTAAATTGTAAGACTCTATGGTGGCTGTAGTTCATTATACAGGCCAGTTTAATCCTGAATCGAATCCTATGGATCTAAACAGTAGTTAAACTCAAGTACTTTGAGCTGCTCGTACTGCTGAATACAGACGAATGAAAACACTACTGAAATGGTTTAGAATTAATCACACAAGGTTTCTTTTTCCCCAGGAAATTTGTTTCCAAACACCATTTTGTCTGTGTTATTTTCTGTTTATTATTCCTATAATGAAACACTGAACTTCTGTTGCCTTTTCCACACTTCTTCTGCATGTAAATCGGTAAATTCCGGTGTGTTTCATGCGACAGCACCTCTACAGAAGATGGTCACCTTATGTGCAAGTATATATACTGCAGTACCTATAGTGCAAATTCTTTGCCAAACTATAAATTGGCTTTCACAATGACACTTTTGAAGTGTCTGATTTCATTATAGTTGTGATGGAACTACTTATCTTCTTTTATTATTCAAGTATTTATTCACAGTATGAGGTCAAGACAGTAACTTTAGATAAAATTTATAATCTATATGTGCCTGTTCAGGGCAGAGGCCATATGTATGACTGACCTAATCTCTGGCTCCTCATGAGCTGTAATCATTCCCAGGGCTACACAGCAACTGCACTCCAATCTCCCACTCGTTCTTCCATGGCACTGCCATGTGCTCAGCAGATGTGCGAGGAAACAAAGCCCCATGCTTTCTTGTTTTATCCCAAGCCCTCTGGTGTGTGTCATGGTTTTGTCTGACAACATCTGAACTATGACCTGAAGACTCATTAATTAAAACAGAGCTTCCAATTTAGAGAAGAATAAAATGGCTGCCTGGATTTTACTATAATTTCTTTAAGCGCATGTAAAATGCTGTACTGCCAAAACTGAGGGTTTCGTTACCAAGACAGAATTTGGTTTGTTACCATACAGATTTTGTAGCACTGAATACACTGTACATGATCACTTAATCCATTTAATCCGCTTAAAAACCATGTCGAATGAAGTAGCAACTTTTTGCAAACATTTCACTGAGGAGCTTGGTGGAAGGGGAATGCTAAACAAACAGGCTCTTGTAAAGACACGTCCATGCAGACCAGAACAAACTAGAAACTGTCACTGGAAATTTTACTCTTTTTACCATTTCCTATTTCGGACAGGGGTGTAAGGGGTTATTCCAAGAAAAAGATGGATATGTAGAACCTATTTTAAGGATAAAGCTCTATGATTTTAATAACAATTATTAATAAAAACAGTTAAACAGTCTTTAAAGCCTGTATTAAAGCAGTACACTATCATGTTTTCAGCAATTTCTGACAGGAGACTTACATTACACCATAAGAGTTTAGACACAAGTTCAAGTCCATCCTTCTTTTAAATGGTCACACTGAATTTTTTTTCATCTTCATCATCTGCTACAAAAAGGAATTTGTATCCAGATAAACGAATGAATGAAGTCAGCACTGGAAGCTTATTCAGTAAATAACTATGTTGTAGGTCCAACCACAACTAGGCACCTTTGAATCCAATTTCCTTCAATCCATTGCTGAGCCAAGAAATATTCGCTACATCAAAAAGGTTTGCAATGCTGATTAAACTAACATTACAGATCTAATTCACTGGACTACACCAAAATAAATGATTGGACAAAAGAGCTTTGCTTGCCCCCCTTCCACATTTAATAACCTCACTAACTCAGATAAGGCCTATTTCCTTTAATTTACTCCCAAGTGAGCTGACCACATTTGAAAATGTAGTTACTGAATTACTAAAAAAGAAAGAAAGAAAAAGAAAGAAAGAAAAAAAAAAAAACATCACAAAGCTAAAGTTGGAGGAAGGCATTTATGGTCTAGAAGTCACCAGAGGAAGTCTTTACTGTCTGTGAACAACTGCAATTAAACTTAAAAGGGTCTGAGCCCAATAACAACAACACTTCTCTTCTCCCACCCACATCTTCTACTTTCAATAAACACAAGAAATAAGGCAAGACATATCTGAAGGTCAATTAAATGGTCTACAAACTGCTGAAAATAAAATGTCTGCCTGTATTTTCTCAAAGAACCCAAATCCATATCCACGTGATTGTACATTTTAGCTGGGTTTCAGAAGTCTTTTGGGGATGGTACTAAAAATTTCACTTTGCAATATTCCAATAATAGGCCTTGCACATAATATACCTTGCCAATAAATTCCTCATGCTCGAATGGAGATATTGCAATCAGTCCAGTGCAAAGCAATATCTGCTCGAGCTGCATTCCTCCAGCCAACTGGACAGGCCATGAATACGTCCATTGAGGAAAGGAAAGCCCGAACGCTAGATCTACAGAGGCACGAGAGAGGGCCGTCTGGTAAGCCTCATCCCTCTCCTCTACCTCTCTCTGTTCTCCTTTTCAAATCTCCTTCTCCCCCCACATTGCCTCCTATTCAGACACTTTGTTGATTACCATCTCTGGTCACATTGAAACCCTGCTAATGGCCCTGTCCCTACCCACCATTTCATTTTCAACTCTGCAGCAAGCACCTTTTGTCCCAACAAGTCTGGTTTTCTAAGTGGCTGATGGCTGTCCAATTACAGAAATGATATCTGAGCAGAGAAAATAATACAATTTCAACCAATATCCATGAATCCTTTTAAGTTGTTTACTTTGTAAATGTCTTGCAGGGCCTTTTTTTTTAAGTCTTAAACCTTAAAGCAGGGCTTTAAGCAGACCACACACCAGTGTGAAATATTCATCACTGCTAACCGCTAGTCATCTCCTTCCTGAGAGGCCCCTCATGATAAAACACAGAACTGGAACAAACGATTCAACATCCTCTTGGTTTTGTGTGTAATATTGTCATCATTTCAGTTTCCATATATACAGAGTTCTGTGGTCGGCCAGTGCTTGGATCTGTTGTTTTCATAGTGTGTGCCTCTCCAGGCTTACAGGCCTTTGCACTTGTGTATCTTTCAGCACCTCACACAAAGTTTACAGTCTCACCAAATCTCTGAGGAGTGCAGTGTTCATGTAAACATGACAGGATTGGGTCAATATGCCAGGGATTTAGAGAATTTCACCCACCTGCAAACTCCAAACACGAGTGCCCTGTGGTCAGTCGGAAAACTTCTCTCATAGTTGCTCCAATTCACACCAAGGCCAGTGAGCGTGAACCAGGATCAGGGCTAGGGGGTAGTAAAAACCCAGAGCCATGGATGAGAGCTACAAACTGTGCCATGGATCCTCACCACCAATTACTGAGCTCCCCCCTAGCCTGAGATATCAGCAAGAGGATTAACTGTGTGGGTGATGAAAGAAAGATCCAAAAGATCCAGCATAATGCATGCTTTGAAATTAGGCCACACGGTGGTAAGAGTGAAAGGAGTAAGGTTTCCCCAAGCAACTGTGTGAGATGGCAGGACCAGCATTGCTTGGTTGCTGGCTTTGATCACCATTCTGTTTAAAACATAGAGTCAAACCACATCGTAACAGATACGCAGAAAGTCCTCAACGAGGGCAACTTTAAAGTGGAAATCTGTACGTTGTGTTTAGTATAAGTACTTCATATTCATTTCAGATCTGGGAAACAACAAAAAGCTTTACTGAATGAAACCAGAATCAGTGTATTACAGATGCTGATAAACAATCTCAAAGATAAAGGGACACGCCAGATACAAGCCAAATGGACAGACCTTTAATTTCATTAAATAAAACCCAAACATAAAAAATGTATACTTTTCCAGGCAAGTGGAGACCAAATAGTCTGGAATAAGAGGCACACTTTCAACCCAAATTCAGATCTGTTTTTTCTCAGCACAACATCTGGATACCATTGCTACCTTTGCAAACGGCTTTTTAATTGCAGCATTAATCAGATGTCCACTACGCAATTTCAAAGGTCATCTCATAAAGTAGGTGTTTATTTGATGAGTGCTTGTCATAACACTGCCAAGGTGTTCGGTCTGATCACTAACAACTCACTAATCCAAGATCAGAGCTTATTAAGCAATTAAATGCCCTCAGAAGGAGAGGAAGGTTAAAATATCCTCTTTAAGTAAAGATGCTAAACTAGACAGTAATTGCTTCCTACTCAAAAAGCTGCTTTGTTTTAAGAAACTGCTTTGGGTCTGGTGCTGGGAATAGGGTTTGAAATTAAACACTTCCCTGGAAACAATTCCCCGTGAATCATAATAATACATAAAATTGTCACAAAGGGCTCAGAAAAGTGTTCAGCCAAGAAATGACAAATTTGAATAGTCTAACATGTCTACAATGGCATAACTGGTCCTGCTTTCTAGGTGAGAAGAATGGAATTATACTCTCCCTTGCAAATTAGAGACACCTCACAGAATCACTTCACAGTGGATGACAGTACAAATTTTTTTGCCTTGCGTGAGTCAACCAGCATTGTCCCATAAGTGTTCCAGGCACTTCTATTAAAATACATGAGAGCAAGGGAGTAATCTTCAAATCTGGAAGAGTGTGGCTTCCATTCACAGAAAGTTTGGTTGTGTTGAAAACTACCATAGGTCAAGCAACAGATCAGTTCATCCACTGCAGCCGTGAAGGCATCCGTGAAGCAAACATGGCCTTACATGAGGATGTTGCCGTAGATTTCCGTGGTGGTGAAAATGTACATGGAACAGCGACCGCCTCATATGCATCACAGTTACTGCTGCTAAGCATGACTGCTGTGACATATGCATTGCAGATGCCCACATTTCTCAGGCAAGTGTATATTTCCTCCGAGCATATTTTTTGCAAGAGACGGTCCCCCCAAATTCCCCAGAATGGCCACAGAAATCCCAGTCACAGCTCTCACGTATTAACCGGCTACGTGAGACCTTGGCATAGACAATTATGGAGGTCTTTTGAGCTCACGTATGTGGAAGTGGGCAATTAATACTTTCCTCCCTAGTGTTCCGTATGATGTACTGAAGCATGAGCCTCGGATTGAAAAGGTGTAGGGACTTACAGGAAAGCGCATGCTAGCCTTAACACCTGGTGTAAAAATTGCCATTCTGTGGAGTGTATTTCCATGTCATGCCCAGTGATTCCAGGATAGACTGATTCACCTGACAAGGATAACTCAAGATAAATGCATTTCCTCTGTCTAAACGGATGTGTTGTTGATTAAGCACTGTGCTTTCCACCACTGTTAAGCTGAATTCCTGAACCTCTGTTGAGGATTAAGTCCTGTGTTTTGGATCAGTCATGTTGAATTCCTGACCCTCTGTTGAGCTTTAGATCACAGACAGACACGCTCACATTCTGCTGCAGAATTTTTGGGATTTCTCAATGGTTGCAAGCTGTGGAGGTCCTGACTCAGCTCTACACCAGGATGCTTGCTCAATGTTTTACAGCTGGTATAAGCTTTCATTATTAAGGATTTTTGGCCAAAAGTATATGAATACTAATACCAAAAAAGATTGGTAAAAAAAAATTATAAATAAATAAAAATAACTCATTTGTTCTGCTCTTAACTCTGCAGTGGAAGATTTAAGTGGGCATTACACTTTAGAAGCAGCCCTTTGCGCTAATTTCCAAAGAAGATTAAAAGTGAAACAAAGGCTACCTAAAAATATTTGGACAATAAATGGTTCCAGCTTTCTTAACAGGTTCTACGGGAACTTTTTTCTTCATAATAGTATATTTTCCCCCCCTGGCACAACCATCAACTACCAAACTAACGCTTTTTAAAGTTCTTTTGGCAGATGAATCAGAATTCCATGTCTTCATCATTTCATAAACCCTCATTTTATGAGCTTCAATAGTCTGTATTCTTCTAAGATCTTTCAAAATCTCTTGATCAAATAATATTATACAAGAACAGAATTCCACTGTCAAGCATAAATACCTAGATTTCTGTTGTTTCTTATATGTCACGTCAGGTCAAATACACACTGCCCAGCCCAAAAAAAGGTCCTGCATTCCAATAATCTGTTGAACCACCTTTAGCCTTGAGCTTATCACATAATAACCATGGCACTGTTGCTTCAGTTGGACAGCTTGAGGCTCAGCAATATTATGCGGCAATAAAATGAAGTAAGCTTATTCCGCAACCTGAGTTTTTTTTTTCTTTCCTGATGGCACATATGGCAAAATTGGGGCTACAATTCAGGGAGCATGAGGAATCACTTTCACACAACAATCGAACTAGCGCCACAGCGTCCTGACCTTAACCCTATTGAAGGTCTTGGGGATGTACTGGAGAAGACTTTATGGAGTGGTTTGATTTTCCCCATCATCAATTCAAGATGTTAGAGAAAAATAAACCCAGCTCTGGATGGAAATGAATGTCGTGATGATGCTTTGGTTTGTCAAATCAATGACATGGCAATTATGTGCAGTCATTAAGCCTAAAGACGGTCCAACAAAATATTAGAGTATGCAACTTTTTTTTTTGGTTGGGCAGTGTATATACCCGTACTGATTTCAATGACTTTCTCCCACAGTCCAAAAACATGCACAGTGGGCTAACTGGCTGTTCCAAATTGGCCCTAGGTGTGAGTGTGAATGGTTGTGTGTGTGTGTGTGTTGGCCCTGCAATGGCCTGGTGAGATGTCCAGGGTGTACCCCGTCCTCACCCAGAGTCGGTTGAGATGGGCACCAGCCTCCCCGCGACCCTAATTAGGATTAAGCGGCTTTGAAAATGAGTTAATTATTATGTTAAATCATTGAGTTTCCTGAAGAAGCATTTTCTCCACTGATGAAACCTTAAATATTATCTCGGAATTGCTGCCCATGGGTCTACCCTCTCCATTCCTTAAAAACATTTTGGATCACCGTTATCAGTTGTCTGCATGGGGGCATATTTCAATTCAGTACCGAACCCCCAATGCAGCTTTCAACCACAGAGACGGATTTCTTCCCCTTGTTATTTCCATGGCTGCTTGAGTCAGAGAGACTGCGGTTCCCACTGAGAGAACAGCAGGGTTTTGTACCAATCTAACATTCAAAGAAGGAAGCAGGAAACTCCAAATGTAAAGAGGTCTCAGCCTACACACTCACTGTGCAGAGGATAATTGACCATGGAGACTTGAGTGCAGGTACGGAAGGGGGTGGCTGATTTACTGTGGTCTGGTTTATGGCCACCTGGTGAGGAGATCCACATGGGCCTGTCAGTGTTTACAGCTGCTCTTACAAGTTCGACCTCTACTCTGCCTGCTAGCCTTAGCTTCAAAATACCTGTAAAAGAATTAGACCATGGTTCACCTTGCTAAGTGCTTCAGCAGACACTGTAAAAAAAAAAAAAAAAATAGCTGGGATGTTCTTAAGCTCTTGCTGGCAGGCAGAGCCAGAGAAGGTGTGATGCTAAGTCTGCTCTGAGAGTCAATTTACTACCTTTGGGTAACAAAGCAATAGTAATGTAGTCACCAGTGTGCTTTTCAACTTCTACCTCCATTTTCCTACTGGATGGCTTTGCACCTTCCTTCTTTATTACTTTATTATGTTTAAAATGGTCTTTTCACATTTCCTAACTTTGGAAGTGAACTGCTGGAATCAAAGCAAAGGATTAACCACTGCACAACACCAGTGGAGCAATTCAAGCTCTTGTTCAAAGGCTATACAGTAGTTGGCTGACTGCAGTTGCAAGTTTATAGTTTTGAAATTCGTATTACTTGCTATTCACCAGTAGGATAAACCTGAAGATGCCAACGGCAATCCAGACTGAATGGACACATTCAATGAACCGCTTACTTTCTTAATAGAGCACTTTCAGTTATGCAGCCTATATTCTCGTTTCCTTCCTTGAGCTTGCACTTCCTCTTGGGTTAGACCAAACACTGGCACAACTAGGCCTAGGGTTGGCAGAGCTTTTCTGAAATTACGTGCTTAATGTCTAATACGAGGGGTCTTGTCAGTCATATTTGCACAATCCTCCACAAGCCAATGGGTCAAGCCAAGACCACAGCTGCTTTAAGTTTACCTCACAGCAGAGGCAGCCAATAGCATGAGAGGAGGATGTCTTCCAGGTGTTACTCAAACAGATTAGCTAGGAGGGAAGGAGAATAACACAACTGGAACACATCCTGACAAAACCTGGAACCAAACAGCTGAACTGGCTGTTTGAAAGAGTTTTATCTCTCTTTAATATCTGACATCTGTTGGCAGGCATGTGAGACATGCTTCCTCCTTCAGTCTGGAGCATTAACACAATACTCGTCATCCTAATCCTTATCAATCACTCCACATTTTAAATTTTTATCTAGACTAGAATCCAACATCATGATATATGGTGGATCTGTTTCCCCAAACATCTGCTTAAAAAATTTTGACACTTATCAATGCACCAAAATTGCAAATTGGCTTTGTTGCTATGAAAGGTTCTTCATCCAAGTGTTTACTTGGACCATGAGATCGGACAGCAATGAGTTATAACAGCCATTCATCAACAGGCTGGACATGCAAACACAGCCAAACTCAAGATAACAAAATTTTCTCAGCCAGCTAGTCCTTCCACAAAAAACATGCTACTACCATCACGTAAACAACAGTAAGCATTACCACCCCAGAGCTGAATATTTTCTAGTACATCCCAATATGATGTGTCATCATTTTTGTATTCCAGTGTGGAAATTTGCCCATGATTATAATTTTTATTGTTTATAGTTACATTTATTGCTGTTTGAAATCCTCAAAGAAGTTTATTTCTGTTATGTTACATTATAGCTGCAAAGCATGATCGCCTCATAGCTGGAAGGTCCTGGGTTCAAGTCACAGACTTGGGTCTTTCTGTGTGAAGTTTGCATGTGCTCCCCGTGATTGTGTGGGTTTTCCCTGGGCACTCTGGTTTCCTCCCAAAGTCCAAAGACATGCACATTAGGCTAATTGGCTATTCCAGATTGCCCCTAGGTATGAGTCTTTGTGTGTGTGTTGGCCCTGCAGTGGTCCAGCGAGGTGTTCAGTGTGTACCCCGCCTTCGCCCAGTGTTGGCTGAGATAGGCTCCATAGGTATTTTTAAAAATGTCCAAAGTTCTAGGTTCTGAAAACTCTTCTGTGGTGGGCAAAATACTAACTGCTACAAAACCCTGTCATTGCATATTTCTTCAATAAATGTTAAATAAACATCTCCCTTAAAAAGAAAACACATCAGAGACTATATAGTTTCCTTTGTTAAGAAACGAAATGTTTGGATGTTTGGATGAATTTAAAATTTGTTCATCCATACATGTTCCTAAGAGCAGGTTGTTGCAAATGTAACAATAATGGATTAGAACAAAACAAATGCATTACAAGAGCACTTGGAGCACAAAGCTCAGCCAAGCCCAGCAATCCCCCATATGAATCAAAATGTCAGAAATTATCTTATCTCATAAGCTAGAGAATCCTTTAAATTCCTGAATCTAGAATTGAATCCAGATCATTTCCCAAATTAATGGAGTTGTCCTTTTCCAATGCCCCACCTCTTTTTGTAGGGATAAATGGTCTATTTATTTGCATTCCACATGTTGTGTAGCATCATCATCACCACCACTACCACCATCATCATCATTCATTTATTCGCTGAACTGCTTTATCTTATTAGGGTCGCGTGGAGACTGGAGCCTATCTCAGCCAAGTCTGGGTGAAGGCAGGGTACACCCTGAACAGCTCTTCAGCCCATCACAGGGCAACACACACAACTATTCACACTCACATCTAGGGGCAATTTGGAACAGCCAATAATCCTAATGTGCATGTCTTTCAACTATGAGAGGAAACTGGAGTACCTGGAGGAAACCCACACAAACACAGGGAGAACATGCAAACTTCACTCAGAAACGCCCAAGCCCGGGACCTTATTGCTATAAGGCGGACGTACTAACCACTACACCACCATGCCGCTAATCACCATCATCATCTTTATTATTATTACTGCAAGCTCAAATTGACTCATATGATAGGATTGATTAAAGTTTGACTGACCATACCGTGACTGGTGTTTATAACACCTCTAAATTTTAGCCAACTTTTATTTTAGCCAACTGACAGAGCTCTCCACCTCATGCATCCTCGTCAGCCCCTTTATCAAATTTAACCCTGGCTCACATCCTGGCTCACTATTCATGTTGGATAAAAGCTTTTTGCCAACTGTATAAACGTAAATAAAATGAATTATGATACTTTTAATGAAATGTTTACGTAAACTTTATTTAGCTGTTTCAGAAGACCTCAAAAAGTCCTAAAGGCTTGCTAAGTCTGTCCCAAAACCCACAGCACACTCCAGGAACAAGGAGCAAAACCACAAGTCCGTTTTGCCGTCAGCGCAGAACAGACATTTACAAATCACACACAAAAAAAATCCCCCACACACAATCCACAGAAAAACTGTCCAAATAGAAATTGAGAATTGCAATGCATATTCAGTGACTTTTAAAACCACAGAATAAATGACAAACCCCAACTGATAGCTTTCTCTGTAAACATCTCGTTTGGATGTAATGGGACCAGGGATGGATGCCTGCAACTGATTTTCGTGGGATTAAAGCTCTAAATCAAATGTGTCTATAATATCTTGGAATAAATTTGGCACAGCCAGAGACAAATAAAATAAAAAGAGTACATGTAATGTATTTAACCATTTAGAAATAAAAGACTTGCTTTTGATTTTTAACTGTGTTACAACAGCACGTTAGGAATTCATTATTTATTCATTCATTTCTGTGCCAAACATAATTTTTTTATTTATTTATGTATTTTGTTTTATACTTATTATTCCGCAAGGGAAATTTTGACTTTTGCATTTAACACATCCAAAGTGAGCATGCACACACACTCAGAGCAGTCACACTCTGCAGCGCCCGGGGAGCAGTTGGGCGTTAGGTGCCTTGCTCAATGGCACTTAACCCATGAATGTGGAGGAAGGGAAGATGCAGCTCACACTAACCATGCCCCCCCCCAGCCAAAGCCCCCAACCTGCCTCCCCGCCGCCACACATTTTTCCTGCTGGTTCAGGGATCGAACCAGCACCCTTTCGGTCCCCAAGCCACTTCTCTAACCATTAGGCAATTGCTGCATCCGTTTGAGGAGGATAGAGCCTAACTCAGCCAACTCTGAGTACACCCTCAACAGCTCACTATTCCACTGCAGGTCCAACACACACACAACCGTTCCCACTCACACCTAGAGGCAATTTGGAACAGCCTATTTACCTAATGTGCATCCCTTTGAACCTTAGGAAAAGGTGATATTGAAATTATATTTTTTGGTGATATGTAAGAACGATGAAATAAAACGTGTACATCAATCATGCTTTTGCTTTCCAGGAATGTATTACTTCAGAGCAGTCAGTTTAAAACACGTCAGTGTATCTGGACTTCTAAAGGAAAAAGTTTTAAACTGTTCCTTAAGTTGCACATGAAACATTTAAAAGGACAAAACCCCCAACAGCACCAAATCAAACACAGAGGGTCAAGCATTTTCTTTCTTCAAAAAATATGACGGGTTCTTAAAATGTTTAAATTATTTTTTTAGATTTATGAGATGTTATGATGTGCATTCGGCATGTTGACACGATTCCAACATTAACATCCTGGGGATATTAAACTTGGATGAACAACAGAGCTGATGGGAATGGCCAGCTCTGGTATTGTTCAGCAGTTTAATAGAAAAACCATGTACCCAGTAGAACATAAAACATTACATTCGCCAATAAGGCTTAATTATTCAAGGATTATTTATGTATTGACGTGGTCCACACCTTCCAGGACTGTCCACTTCTGGCATTAAAACAGACAGGGATAAAACCTCAACTGAATAAATGAGATCAAATGTGGGGGGGGGAAACACATCACATGATGCATTGACTGGTGCAATCACGTACACTATGTACAGTAGGCATAGTGAATAAAATTGCATAATCTGATGATTACTCAAATAGATTGTATCAAGCTCATGATACAAGCCACAAAGTGTATTCTAATGAAGGTATGAATAAATCATAGCTCAGAGATTCCAATGAAAGATCAAAGTTTTCATCTCAGCGCTGCCAGGGTCTTTAAATCGCAACTACTTAGGTCTGTATTGTATTTTAAATCCTTCTGGCCTGGCCTCTTTAGTCACATGTTTCATAATTTTTAAATGAATAATAAATCACTAAGCAGCAGTGGTTCATCTACAGTTAAACAGAGCTTCATCACATCTTCAACAGGAAAAGATATGCCATTTTGTCAAGCTTAATCTGCACAGACAATTTGTACCCATACAATGTGGCGTTTGCATGTTCTCCCCGTGCTTGTGTGGGTTTCCTCCGGGCACTCCAGTATTCTCCCATAGTCCAAAGGCATGCACATTAGGCTAATTTGCTGTCCCAAACTGCTCCTAGGTGTGGATGTGACTGTGAATGATTTGTGTGTTGGCACTATGATGATCTGGCCAAACGTTCAGGGAGTACCCCACCCTTTCACAGTGTTGGCTGAGATAGGCTTCATCCTCCCTGCGACCCTTGTAGGATTAAGTAGTTTGGCAAATGAGTGAGTGAGAGATGAGAATATCAAGCCTCAGAACAGGAGGACTTATGGCACAGTATAGTTACTGCAGATATTGTTAACATTTCTATGACAACTGCAACTTTTGGAAGCAGCTGAGTAAATGGTAAAATTCTGCAATTATTGTAGTTATTCTATACAATTTATATAGATATTCTAAATTACCAGCATTTAAGTTTGTCCTTAAACAAAGTCCTGACTATACCTTATCCATACATTGGTTTTCACCAAACTTGGTGCCGACTCTACAGTACCTGAGTCCTCGAAATGATTTGTCTTTGCGGTGTAAAGGTTAAGGATGCAGGTCAAAGCAAAATTACAAAGTTTTGAAGGTAGAGCGATTACAACTTTGTAACAAGTGCTGATAAACATTCCTTTACTATGGAACACTGATAACCATATGTGGACTTTCAAATGTGGCAATTACATTTGACCTTGAGTTACCTTAAAAGATCGACCCCAGTCATCTCGGAAATCCTTCAAACAACAGAGTTTCTTTCCCCACTAATTTGGTCATATACAAAAGTTATAGAATATACCTTAAGATTAACACGTGGTTAATTAAATACAAGTATCCATTAAACAAAAGCTTACTTGAACTCATTAATTGCTTCAGGTTTCTTGTGATATTTTCCGAAACCATGGACTGCACAGAGCTGCACTATAGAAGCATATAACCTGAAAGCTAGTGTGATGACTTTCTGTATTTTTATGTAAAATCTAAAACAGATTTGTATTCATTTCTATTTTAATATAATGCTTTAATAAATGAAATAAAACAAAATATACCCCTGCCATCTGAGTACATAATACACCATGGCCTGCAGTAATTAGTACCACAGAAAATTCAGTTTGGCTCAGTGAATTTTGACTTGAGTAAGATTTGCAGTTTTAACTGTACGCAAGCTAACATACAGTATTAAGCTAATGTTCGGAGGCTGGAACATGCTTAGTTAGCATATCTAAATAACTTTAATATCAGAACATATCAGAGCTAGTCTATAATCTGATTCCATATGCCCTCATACTTACTAGCATGTAAATTGAAAATTCTTATCCCCCCAACAGCACCTTTGTTCCAAAAAAACCTAAATAACTACAGACCATTTGCCTTCCCTAAATATAATCAGCTCATTACATGCAATGTTGTTGCACCAGATGGTGGAGGTGTAGGTCTGGTAGACATCCTGCTGCTACAGATGCCAATCATCTGGATATCGACAAGCAGGCCCGGTGTGTATGGCAGTCATTTTAGACCTGGCTAAAGCTCAATGATCCTTGCACAATCCCGCTGGCATTTCCCTGCAGCTCAGTAACATTTGGTAGCAACTTGGTAACATTCCTATCATTGTCTAATGTCTAGTATTTTTGTCTAATCCAGTGAACACTTTCCTATTCTTGTTAATAAAATGTCATGAATATGTCTCTATCTCTAATGAGAAGCAGAGTAAAGGGAAATGGGACGTTTTCCCATGTTGATTGGGAATAGCTTGCAGAGGATCTGCAGGGTCAACAACAAGCCTCCAGTGATTTGTAATCAGTAGTATCATTTCCATTTAAGAAACCTTAGCCATTTCTAACATGACAAGGACAATGGCGCTGACAGTGGTATTAGCGTGAATGTTTTGTAAGCTTATTTCTTTGAGCAGCTTTTACTAATGAGGAGGTAAAAGGGCGGGTTAGACTAAAGTTTTGCGGGATCACCCTTTAATTAAGCCCCAGTCACGTACATTGCAGTACAGCAAATCCATGACAAAAAAAATCTGGCAAATTCCTGACAACTGTGGGTGTGTCATACGAAACTCAATTGTTGCGTGACGGAAAATGCCATCTTAGACCCCTGAACAAGTTTTGAAACTTTTCAAAATGTTTCTGTCTCATAAGCAGTTCTTGACGTCAGATTCATTTCCTAGGTCTGTTGTGCAATGCCCTGCAGCATCCAACAGCTTTGCTATGATAGACATGAATTTCATGTGCTTTTCAGGTCAAGTGATGTGACACAATCGTACGGTTTTCTTATGATTGGCCCAAGTTAAACCCACAGTACCTGCTTATATACGAACATGTATCATACAACATTTCTTTTCGACAATGTTATGTCAGGTCATATAACATAGGTATGATGGCGATACTGAGTATCACAAGAATATCATATGGGATATTTTATTGTCATGCAACAGTTTTTTTATCACTTTTGTATGAACATCGTACACTTTGATTATAGACCTCAACTATCATCCCCATGACAAGCATACAACACATTTTATTTTATTTATGTGAATGCAACTGCACAGCTTTCAGATTCGCCAAAGCCAAGTCTATGTCAGTCCTTTCCTTCGCAACTCCACTAAAGTTGTATTACAAAAAAAATGAATAATAAATAAATAAATATATAAATAAAAACCACACAGGCTGTTTCTAAATGGGGCTTTAACAAGGAAACTAGGGTTAATTAATACAAGTGCTATTATAAGCTTTTAGTAAAACACCACAATGGGTAATAAATAAACTGTTAACCAAGAAGGAGAATGGACTAACATGTAAATAATAAAGTTGACCTAATTAGAAAATAAATCTTGTATAGCACTGATCATATTAGTTATAAACTTAATTTGCCATTCGGGGTGGAATTTAAACACCAAGGGCAGTGGAAACGGGCAATGAAAAGACACCTATTTGGCAACATTGGTTCTACAGTATAAACACCACATTTAACTACACAGTAAAAACATCCTAACAATACATACAGAACAAAATGGCGACACCACACACTGACTAAACTAAATGACACCAAAGCCCTTTGAAGGGGAATGGTGAACCAACTGAAGCAAAGAAAACATAACAGGAGCCACTTGGTGCACACAATAGAGAAGGATTGAGTATCTCTGGTAGCAAGGAGAGTGACTGAGGAATGATCTAGGTGGCCATGCTGATAATGGGGCTCTTCAGTCAACAGCGCTGTCCCAGATTACATAACAAAAGGATTTCTTTGAGATTCCAAATGCACTTAAAAATCCCACTGGCATGGTCTCTGTGGAGGGTCAAGTGCCATCTTAGTTGACTCGCTGCAAATCTTCTGACAAATTCTTTTCACATAAGTGTGGGACAGGGTATTTGTCATTTATACTTGAAAAAATGAGAAAAATGGCACAAAGGTTTTTACCTAAAATAAATCAGGGATAATGCTCATGATATGATTTAAGGTCAGAAGGAAGATGAAGAAACCATTCTAGCACACAAAGACCTTATCTCATTTTTCAGTTTTTGTGGGTTAGACCACCGAGGCTCTCAGCCCTTTATTTACAAATTATTATTAATTCAGCATTATTACTCAAACACTTCACTGTACCAAAAGCCACAACATCCATTCTCTCTGTTCAATGTACTGAAAGAAAAGAAAGACCAAGCAGATCAACTGGAAAAGCAGTCAAAGATCCATAATCCTGGCCTCCTGATTGCTTTTCCGAGCAATAATGCAGCTCAGACGTGGAACGTCACAACCTCTGTCAGTTTAATTGAGGACTTAGACACATCCTGGGTAAGGATCATCTCCCCCTGACATTTACAGCTCATTTTTAGACAGCCAAGAGCCCATGGAACACTGATCTGCTAGGTCTCAATCTTCTTGTGAAAATTCCTTTGCTGGTAAAATACAAAAGGCTTTAAGGCACAGTTTGGACAGGTGGATAAGTTACAACGAAGGTGTGGTGACAGTGATTACAAAATCGAGCCTAGACGAAAAGAAAAAGACAAACTAATAAAGTTGGCTGTCAAGGCGCTTCTTCAGCCCTGACTACAATAGCGTTTTCACTAAAGAGCAGAAGGGAAGTTAGACTACATTGGCACTGAGGAAAACTTGTAATTTGTTACACTAAGTTACTGTCTCACACAACAAAGAGAAGCCATGCAACACCACCAAATGATTCTGTGTTGATGGTAAAGATACTGTTGTCTGGTCAATAACATGATTATTGGCTAATTAAGGTATAGAAACAACAAAAAAATAAATCCAAAATGAAAGAAGTCCCTAAGGCAAAGTTAAACACTGTTCTTTAGTTAAAGGCAGCTGCTATTGGCTCATGTCAGCAAAGCAATGCTTCCGATGCCAAAGTAATCCCATTCATTCTTACTGAGGGAAAAGGCCATTTACCAAACTCAAAACATACAGCGATGCTAATAATGTTGCTGTGTTTGTGCTACAGTACACAATACATGCAAACCTGCCATTCATTATCACTGTTTGCCATAATAACACTGTTTGCCATGAGTTATACATGTGACACTAAAATTACATCCTTTTAAATAGCCTAAGGCTAACGTTGCTACCAAGAGCAAGCTGAAAAACATAGCTAGCTAACTAATGCAGATTCTTGGCTCGTGGTACATTAGCCAAATACATTGTGTCTGTTTAGACCTATAAATGCTCACTAAATACAGCTATGCTTGTTAACAAGGTTTGCTTTTATATAAAAAGCAAGATGAACAACACAGCTAGCAAATTAACTCAAGTTTCCTCTTTAACGATACACTACATTAGCTCTTTAAATCTAACAATTAAAATTATATCTGGTACTGTATAAACACTATGCATATGTGACTGTTAACGTTCAACTGGAAACAATTCTTTAGCTAAAGTGACACATTTTGCAGAAAGATGAATGTTGAATGTTGCCTGTTGAATATTATATGGAGCACCATATTTAGGAAATAATCAACTTGATTTTAAATGGCTTGTATGTCTGTCCATCCATATGGAGTCTGTTTGTGTTGCAATGTTGATTGGCTGTTTTGCATCACAATGCTGACTGGACGTTTGCTCTTTGGGAGGAACTTGACGTGTGCCAAAATTCAGGGTTTTGTTCTTAAAAACGTTTAAATATATACACACGTTTAAATATTACATATATATACACACACACACACACAGAAATATTTTATATATA
>JBCNYH010000026.1:33680766-33696668 GCA_039654325.1 Tandanus tandanus
CTTTGAATTGCCTCCTTTTGAGTGTTTTCTGTTGTGCTTTATTTTTCCTCCTTTGGAGTGATTTGTATGTATATTTTTGGACATCTCAGTAAACCGTTGTGGAATCTAGACCCTGGTCTCATGAGTCGTGCATTTGAGTCCGTGACAGCATGTGTCACCATAAAGAAAAAGGAGCTCTCCAAAAGAGATCAGGGACAAAGTTATGGAGAAGATGGGTATTAAATATCATCTGAAATGTTAAACATCACATCGAGAATGATTAAATTCATTGTCACAAAATGGAAAGAATATGGTACAACAACAAACCTGCCTGGAGATCTTATATTTTGCTTAATTTAGCATTGCAATTAATGCTTACCTTAAAGTTAGCAATACTTTGCTTAAAAGTAATGTTTATCCATTTGAATGTTTGGATACAGGTTAAGTAACCAGCTTTGATGAAATAAAAATCTATAATAACTACTAAAAACCTTTAAATTAATCATGCATAATCATTAATATTAGTGTACTAATGAAATAACCACACTGAAACTGAAAGGAGATAAAGATAATTTATTAGAGCTGTATGAAGTTTCAGATCTGTCAGCCTGTCTAAGGGAATTATTGGAACCGGAGGGTCAGTGGAGGAAGAAGGAAGCTCAGGTTCCACAGGAGAAGTGGGTGAATAGTCAGTTGGAGAGTCTGGCCAATAGTCAATGGGAGAATTTGGATAAGAATGCTCGGGAGAACATAGAGGAATAAGGGAAGAGTCTGAATCCTCAGGAGGGGTTTGATAGTTAAGGCCAGGTGCCGCAGAGGCAGAATTAGAGGGTGAAGGGACAACAAAGAAATAATCATCATAAAGAAGACCTGACCTGTCTGGGTCTCCTGAGAAGTGACCTGGTCACCGTGAAGGATTAATAGATGGACAGTGCTGACAATGCCAAAAATAAACTTGGGTGGATTGGTCATGGGTCTCAGTTTAAGAGTGGACAGACTGGTCGTGAGTAACAGCTCGAGGCTGGGTAAAGTGAAGGTCAGGGATAGATTTGAGCCCAGGACGTGTGGGTTGGAACCAGGTAGCAGAAAGGAATCCCAGGTAATCAAGGAGGTCAGAAGACAAGCAAGATGAGCGGCACCGACAAAGGCGTGGCAGGGTGCTTCTTCCCCTCCAAAAAAATGGCACAATGAGCTTACTGAGCTGGAGAAGGAAAACAGAATGGGATAAATAAGGTGCATATCATGAGAAGATATCATCCTATAATCCTAAACAAAGCTTAGCAAACAACAGATATGAATATTGAAATGCTTAAAGGCTCAAGGCCTGTGATATGCATCTACACGTACAAAGACAGTGTGGACATTGGCACACTAATAGTTAAAAGCAAAAACATAGCAAGGCTTGGAAAATACATATACAAATGCAACTAAAAGAGGTTGCTCATATTATGCTTACATTTTAAGTAATAAATTACTTAGTATAAGGTTAAAATAATAAAAGAAAAAGATTAAGGTACTTGCACATTGTTGTAGATCAAAATAATCCATGTGATCAGCTGGAGAGAATAAAATCAAATGAAGCAACCAGGAAGTTGGTGCTTATAAGTAAGCATCAATGTTTTATAAAAACTCCTAAATTTTCTAAAAATAAGGGGAACTGGAGGTAGCAAAAATGATGTCATCAGGGGAGGATGACCTCAATTCTGGGGTGGTTTCAGGACAAATGTGAAAATAATGGGAAATGAGAAAAATATGTAAATCAAGGTCGGAATGACTAAAATGGCTTAAAACCATGAAAATAATGGGATATTGACTCAACATATGTACAGTAAAGAAGGAGGCGCCATCGAGTGCTGAGAGTATATAAGAGAGGGAAATTCAGAGGGGAATTTTCTCTCAGACTTGTATGTGACTAACTGCAGATCTGAATAAAGGATACCTGCTTCTTCTCATCTGCTGTGTGGAAATCTTTCATTTTGACTAAGTTTAGCTTAGTAATTGAGCTCATTGGGTAAGATCAAAGAGAAAACAAAAGAAAAGACAGGGACCTTGTTACCACCCGGCAATATGTCCGCTCGGAGGGGGCTCTGAGTTCACAGACCAGCCAAGGAGGGCATTAAACCAAGAGGCAACCAAGAGACTAAAGGTAACCCTGAAGGTATTGGAAGGCTTCATAGTGGAGAATGATGTATCTGTCTACATTCCACAGAGCTGGGCTTTATGGAAGAATGGCCAGAAAAAAAGCCATTACTTACAGGAATCAATAAGAAAGCACATTTAGGCTATGCCAAAATGCATGCGGGAGACTGTCCAATAATATCAAAGGAGGTTCTCTGGTAAGATTAGACTAAAACTGAACTTTCTGGCCATCAAGGAAAACCTATGTCTGGCATAAACCCAACACCTCTCATCGCCCTAAGAACACCATCCCCATAGTGAAGCATGGTTATGGCAGTATCTTGCCTCAGTATCAGTCTCTGGGAGCAAGGTAGTATAAGGATTGTATAAAACATTTTGACTGATTCGGATCATGAAGCTGAGCCATATTGGTTTTACAGCCTGTGAAGAGTAGGTCACGAATGATCATTTGCATGCAGGTAGGTGAGAAAAAAATAAACTGCCTTAAAAATTAAAAAATGACACACTGTATTATATGTTAAAATAGTCATTTAAAGAATTAAAAATTAAAAGTGTTGATTAATTAAGTGTTACAAAAGTTTTCTCTTAGTTTATTGGAACAGTGTACCCAAAACAGTATACTGACTGCACACAAAACAGATATCTCTACAGAACTGTCAGCCAGCCAGAACAGTCATGCAATGAAGAAAATGGAGGAACCAGATTATCAGTGTCTGATACTTAAAAATAAAGTACAGAAAGATACCAAAAATGTACCTAAGAGAGAACCGCATGTGGTATAGATGTTGTAGCTCTTTTCAACACATGGCTAAAGATTGCAAGATGACTGTCAAGTGTGTAGAAATGCCCAGTCTGGGACTCGAACCAGGGACTTTCTTGCTGTGAGGGAATAACCACTATGCCACCATGAAGCCTGGCAGAAGAGCTGGTAACTTCTTTTACCCCTTAATATAATTTGACATGGTGATGGATGATTGCACAGCACCATCCCCATTTTCTCCCTGTGGCTCACAGAATACTGACTGTGGACAAAGATGCACTGATCTTGATACTTTTAGAAAGAGAGAGCCATAAATTACATAAAGTATGCAAGCAAACCAACAGACCACATGCAGATGCTACGCTTAAAGCCTGGCTCATTCTACTAAAAGTGTGCCTGGGACTAACGCACAACCCATCAGAGGTTAAAGTCTACAAAACCTGCACAATGGTCGAGAATCTTTTCTTAAGTCTCAAAGAGGACAGTGGCATGATTCAACATCGCACCACAAACTCCACTGCATGTCAAGAGAACACAAGAATCATCTTTGCTACAGACATCCTTTAGTGTGCAACAGGTCCTAAGATGTCATCGAACCAGCAGTTTACATGGATGACTAAACCTTTCTTGCTATTATGGAGCAAGAATTTTGCCAGAATGAAGAAAATAGTTGGGAAACCATCTTTACTCTTCTGCTTACTGAGATGAAGGCTCCCAAGCAACAGTGAACCTGCTGTAAAACATCTTTGCTCACTACGAATGGTTTTGGTGAAAAATCCAGAGGTAAGAGATAATGTCTAGTTCATTAAGAAGATGTTAGAGTGCCACGTCCTGTGGAGTACCTCTAAGTGCCAACTTTTGCTTGTTGGTCAACTAGGTCTGTGCAAGCAACCTAGTTTCAGCAACCGGTACTGGGATCAAAATAACAGAGACACCTGAAACTGATCTCTTCAGAACCTGAAACCGACATTCACATATTGAGGTAAAAGTATGGCTAATAAACAAAAACACTGAAAATACCAATTTTTCTGAAAAATGTCTTTGTGTCGCAAATTAAATTTTTTTCACTTTTGCATAGCATGAATGAACTTCAAATCATATGGACTGGTTCAGCGAGTGAAGATATTAAAAAATACAGTGATGCAGTGATGATTATACACTTAACAAAATAAAGATAAATCAGAAACCAAGTACTATCCAAGTATTTATTTCATGTAATATTGGATCATATTGATGAAAATAAGTAAACAAACAAAAATATATAGTAATAACAAAAATAACAGTCTCTTTAAAAAAAATAAAATAAAAAATGTCAATATTTAGTGTGGCCACCTTTTACTTTGATTACAACATTTAACCTTTCAGGCATAATATTCATATATATTTTTTATTTCATCACTCGCTAAACCATTCCATATGGTTTGAAGTTCATTCATGCTATGCAAAAGTAAAAAAAATGTAAAAAATATTTTTTTCTGAAAAATTGCTATATTCAGTGTTTTTGTTTATTAGCCATACTTTTACCTCAATATACTTGTCGGAATTATTTTTTTGGTTCTCATTACCTACAATAGCATTGTTCAATACATTTTCACCATATATATACACACACACACACACACACACATATATGTGTGTGTGTGTGTGTGTATGTATGTATGTATAATTTTATTTATTTATTTAACTTTTAACCAAAACAACATCCATGTGAGTGTTTTGGAGACGCTGCAAACTAAAACATGTTTTTGTTGTTGTTGTTTTTTTGTCGAATTCCCTTTGAAAAAGGAAGAGAAAAAGGCTGGTGAAGGGACTGCTTATAGCTCATCGATAACAGGAGTAACTTGTTCTGTGAATGGTTCTCAACATTGTATATAATAATAAAAAATATTATTTGAAGTATGACATTCATTAATCTAAAAGTAATTGCTAAGTTTAGCTGGATAGTACATCACTGCAGTATAAGGAAAATAAAAACATTTCAGCTTATGCAGTTATTGGAAACAACAGCATCAACTGTGCGGTAAGATTACCTCAACTCCTCCTCCCAAAACTTTTGCTCAATAATTTCCTGGGGGGGAAAAGGAAACAAAGAAAAAGCTGTGCTGCTTTTTATTCCTTAGATATTATTACAAATAATAAGTGTAACTTGCATATGCAAATGCTATATCTGAATATTCAGTATGTACTAACATTGGCTAAGTATATCAAATTAAGTCCCCTCTTTATTATGTTCTAAGAGTACGCGAGTAAGTAGTAAGGACACAAATCAGACGTACTCCACATCCATCTTATCTGCCCTTTGACCCAGATGTTTGCACCATTAGCATTAGCTTAACACTAGCCAGTAAGCATAACTTTAGGTTAATTAAGGTTCCTCATACTAAAAGATGAGACACATTATTTTAGTGTGATTGGAGTATCGGCAGAAATGTGTTAAATTAGTCTTCACTTTGTAGTGTCCCCTTCTTCCTTTCCCACTATTTGTTGTGTACTAATAGTATGCAAGAATGAGCATTTGGACGTTGCCAAAATCAAAGTAGACGAGTGGCCCATTTCCCCCAAACTACAAATAAATTCTTAGAAACAGAGCAGTTCCCACCGCATGGTTTTAAAACCTGCTTCAGATTAGAGGCTAAAAGTATTAACTAACCTAAACAAACACAAAAACCGACACAAAAACATGGAAACCCATTGAAATAAACTTCAACTAACTGTTTGGGTATACAGATTAATAAAAGACAAGCATGAAAATTAACTGCCTGACACAGAAATACATCATAGTGACTCATGTAATAAGACAAGGGAAAGAGTGGGGAAAATGGTTGGTCAAAAATCCTTTTTAAGATGCTGCATGCACAGACTTCATCATCTGGCTCCTATTAATTGGCTAAGGTTAGGAGTGTGTGTGTGTGTGTGTGTGTGTGTGTGGGGGGTGGGTGGGGGGGGGGGGGGGGAGAGGGTTCTGTGAAATCTGAGAGAGCTGAGCTAGAAGAGGGGATGTATGCGAGTCGTCTAGCAAAACAGAACAAGTCACTTCTGACTGCTGACCAGTGAGCTGTGGTCCCAAGCTGAAATTCCACCCTGGGAATCTGTCAGGAAAATATAGAAAAATGCAAGTGTGTCTATGTATGCATGTTTGAGTGTGTGAGAGTCTGACTGTGTGCAACATCATGACATCAGCTGTGCACAAATGTGAATGAGAGAAGGAAAGAGAAAGAAGGGGAGGGGGAGAGATAGAGAATAGGGTGAGTGAGCTCTAAACATAAGCAACGAATGACTACAGATGCAGTGTAATTAAAAGCAGATGCCACTAAACAGTTTTTTTAACTTAACAGATACCCTCCCACTTTCCACTGCATTGTCTTATTTTTCTCACAACAAAATGATTAATATTTTCGAACATTCACAATCAGTGCCTTTGTATCTGTAATTGTCCTTAAGGAAAAAAGCAGGTATTTCAATGATTGAAGAAATGCAATACATATCCCCAAACAGGCAACAGACTTGTCAAAACGGGTCAGGCGTGATTAGTCAACCTGTAGATTCCTGCCAAGTCGACACAGATGTTTCTCCTTTGCAATTCAGTCCGTTTTAATATAAAAGGATTTGAGGAAATCACACCTTTTCCCAGCGTCCGCATTTTGGCCACGCTAATGTACCACATGGAAATTTAGTCATACTAATAAAATTCCTAATTTCATTCTCCATACACTACTATTGTTGCGGATAGATTAAGACTATACCGTCATACCCATGTACATCCAGTATCTGCACCAATACCGTGCCAACACATAAGTAGTTTCATCAGCGGTTGCCACATTGCGTTGTATGATCAGCTCCGTCAACACTATTGAACATGGTCTGGATATGTTGTTGATCGAACATAGCCTTCAGCAGATCTCTTTCTGTCATTATGGTAATGGTATGTCGGGTAGAGCTGAGCAGTTCTGCCGCAACAAAGCTTTTTCATCTGCTGGGAGATTTTATCACCGTCTGCACGCTAATGGTATTTTTACCCATCACAAAAAAGCCCAGATGTTATCTCCAACCAGCAGCAGGGATAACCCTCATCGTTAAGGTGGCTTACGGATGGTAATTTCATCCCAATGCCTGGGTTAAAACAACAGTCTCCATCTCGTAAATACAGGACCTTCTCTTGAAGCCAAAGAAAAAAAAATGTTAAAATGAGGGTGAGGAATGAAAGTCTGAAAATGTACTAAAACAAGTCCTGTTAGAGAAACAGTTCAGAAGGCAGCAATGATTGGTGCCACCTCAATTCCAAAATTGTTGGCATGTGGTGTGAAATGTAAAAAAAACTGAATGCAATGATGATAAAATGGGTTTGTAAGATTTGCTAGATGATAGAACATAGAAAAGATACTGAATGCTGAAAGAAAGACAGTTTTATTTACTCATTAACAATATTAGTTCGTTTTAAATTTGATGGCAGCAATGTCTCAAAAAAGTTGGGAACAAAGGGCTGGAAAAGTAAGTGGTACTAAAAGGAAACATCTGGAGGAATATTTTGCAATTAATTTGGTTAATTGGCAACACAGGTTAGTAATATGATTGGGTATAAAAAGAGCATCTGGGCAGAGGTTCACCGATCTGCAAATAAACATGCCTACAAATTGTAGAACAAATTTAGAATAATGTTCCTCATCGTAAAATTACAAAGACTTTAAATATCTTATCATCTAAAGTATATAACATCATCAAAAGTTTTAAACAATCTGGAGAAATCCCTGTGCGCAAGCGACAAGCTAGAAAATCAAAACTGGATGCTCATTATCTTCAGGCCCTCAGGAGGCACTGCATTAAAAACAGGAATGATTCTGGAAATCATTGTACTGTGAACACTTCTAACACTTGATATGATTTCCATGTTCTACTGTGAATACAATATGCGATTTTCACACCATTTTATTTTTATTTACATTTTTAGAATTTGGTTAGAATTAGAATTTACATCATTCTTGGATTTGACTTTTTTTTTGTTTTTTGTTTTTTAAATCATTCAGAGATGTGTTTAATATTAAAAAAATTAAAACTGTACATGCTTCTGCTAGCTGTACAATTCTCTCCTGTGTTACCTTTCTGGTCTCCATCACCAAACTATGATTAACAAAGCATCTGTGTGTAAAGACCAGCTGAGTTCTCTAACAGCTTGTTAAACGTGTGCTACTCGTATGCCATTTCCTGGTTTAACATTGATCTACTCTGCAAAAGAATACCCTAGCAATGCCTTCGGGGTGGTTTTGGATTTAACCACAATATGAAATCATATTCATTAGAACTTCATTTGTCATGCTTAGGCGTACTGCAATAAAGAACACCTCTCTTTCAAGTGGAAGCTTTTACACAGAAACTATCAACATCAAATGAAGCAGGGGGGAAAAAACGGCATGTTTGGATTCAAACTCATTTGTAGCAATTAACTTAGATAGCAGCAAGAATCAAGGAGAAACAAAAATATACATAACCACACAAGCCAAAGCTGTCCATGGCATACAGTTACACAGTTGAACAAGTATGCACGATCCACAATAAGACAGTGTCCTGTGTTTACGGGCTAAATTAACAACAGACAGCGGAATGCTACAAAAATGGCTCGTTAGAGGACCAAACTGCTTAACGCCGCCTCGAAATGTCTCCACGGCACATGTGGAACATGGATGGAAATGTCCATTCCTATCAACTGGAAACTGAATAAAAATAAACAATGGCAACATATAAAAAGCCAAGCCTGAGTGCCACGGGTAAGCATGCCATTTTTTAGAGCAGTTTTCAGTTCCTTAGAAGCCCATGCACTTTCTTCTAGAGCACAGATGCCAAAAAGCACATTTAGTTAAAATTGTAAATAGTTTGTAAAAGAATAATGTGGACCATTTCAATTCACACATCATTCAGCACACAGGAGAAGAAGGTTTTAAAAGTTTAGCTCTACACTCCACACTGTTCTTAAGATCAGTCTTAGGAAGTATTCCTTAATGCTATAACTCTGCGAAAGAAAGGTTTCCTTATTTAAAATAAATAAATAAATAAATAAATAAATAAAGATTCCAAGTACAACCCACTTGGAGATCCATTAACCATACAAAAATCTTTGAGGAATCTTTTTGTTTCCAACAAGTAAACCAAGTCTTGTTCTCCATGCTGGTGATTCATTTAAAACATGTGCAGTTTAAAACTGTGGATTATGGAACAGCAAAGTCTCATCTGCTTCAGAAATGTGCTTGCGTTTCTGAAACCAAGTGATTTCTCAAAGCAGACTGCAATTTCAAAGAAAGATGAAAAGATTGTTTCTTTACTGAAGATTAACATATTTTAGGCAGTCAGATTACAACAGACTAAACTATTCACAGATACAGCAATATTACTTCCTTCTTCTACATAAACAAACAAGAATAACTATGTGCTACATCATCTATGCTTATAAGTGGAGCCCCCCATGTGACTGTGGCGGGGTGTTTCTTTTCCGTTCATAATTATTTATTATTCTGCCAGTGCTTTAACATTTTAAGCCATGTTTTCTAGAAAAATCAGTAGAAGCACTGCCAAAAATACTCTATAAAATAAATGTGATTTGTTGGCATATTCTCATCAGGCTCTCTATTTGCCGAACTGCTTAATCCTTCTAGTGTCTTTGGACTGTAGGAGGAAACCAGAGTACTGTTAAGTTAATGCTGTAAACTCTGCATTGTTTTTCTGAACGTCCATGGAGGCTCTATAACAATACGCATGACTGTAAAAGAAAAAGACGTGGCATGTTTTTCTAAAAAAAATAAAAATAAAAATCAATCCATGGCAATACTGGTGCGATATAAGAAGAATAAAACACTTTGCTTCCCTTCACTCATTTGCCAAACTGCTTATTCCTACTATTAAGGTCGCAGGAAAGCTGGGCCTATCTCAGCCAACACTGGGTGAAGGCAGTGTACACCCTGATCAGCTGACCAGGGCAACAGACACTAACCAATAACACTCATATCCACATCTAGCAGCAAATTGGAATCGCCAATTAGCCTGATGTGCATGTCTTTGGACTGTGGGAGGAAACCGAAGTACCCAGAGGAAACCCACACAAGCACAGGGAGAACATGCAAACTCCACAAAAAAAAAAAAAACAAGCCCGGGACAATCTTGCTTTGAGGCGGACATGCTATGCCACCATGACACCACTTTTGTATAACAGCTATGTTTTATATATTTTTTCTTAACACCACTTAAAAAAAACTTTGTGTTTTATTCCTTAGTTATATAATACCCTGTAGCACAGTCTGATCCATATGCTTGTAAAAGTCATTTTATTTCTATTTGAGGTGTTTGTCTCAAAGTGTGGCATCTGACAGATAAATAAGCACGGTGCAGGCGGGTTTCCTTTAGGTTCCTGTGAGGTTTGCGTGACAGCAATATGATGACTTGTATCGAATATTTATTTATAGAAAACTGCAATCATTATATGATGGTGAACATAAAGCGTGAGGTTAAAAACCAGATGTAGCCGTCATTATAATGGCCAATTATAATCATCAGCCTGTGAGACCACACTCTTGGGTTTACTTTATTTGTTCTTCTAACAGGTTCAGTAAGAGACAATATAAGTGATGTAAACCACAGTGACTAACTTTTAACAGACTTCCAAACTATCCATCATCCATGATTGCTGGAATTATTTAACAAGCTGCTGCTCTTTTAAACATCAGTTAAAATCCAAACATATTTTCACCAGAGATGAGGGGAAAACATTTTAGGAACTCTTTTGGTGCAAGTTGATGCAGTGTCTCGTTGTTCGTGCATATTTTTATTGTGATTTATTTGATCTGTTATGTCATCATTCCAGTCCTCAGAACTTTTCTAAACAAAGGTCCACCCATGGTATTGATATATTTAAGTAGTATTAAAGAGTTCATTTCAAGTTCTCTAGAAACAAGCTGTATCCAGTGCAGCGCCTAACACCGTGATCCTAAATATTAAACAAAAACTATTTCATCCTATTCTGTCCATCAGCGCAGCACATAATAGGAGGACATTTCAAGTACATTCATTGTTCCATGCCAGGACTCCGAAAAGCCCAATTTTCACTCATCACTTTCTTTTTTGTGTGTTTCAGCTTCCACTGAATGCTTCAGTACAAGATGGAGGTGCCACCTGATGAAACGCCAGATCTCTAGAGAAAACAGCTAGAGGATGTCAAATCAGTGAAGACAGCTGCATGATGGATGTTTATAAAAGACTCTCAGTGCTCCATTGTCATTTGGCTGACTTTTATAATCTGTCTCAGGTCTCCAACAGATGATTCTCTACACATCCCTGAAGAATTCATGTGGAGGGAGCTGTGTTATCCAGATGTTATCTGGATATGCCGAACCAGAGAGGTGCGTTTCTGAAGGGGAGGTGACAAAGAGGAGGAGGAGGAAGAAGAGCTGTCTTCTTGAATGTTTGCTGCTTACCTAGCTGCAGATCTCATTTAAGACCGCGCTGTAAAAAAATATTCATTTGACATGAAAATGTGAAGTTGTGTTAAAACCTGGAGGAAAGTAAAGAAGAAACTTGACTTACAAATCAAAAGAGAATAAAAGGTAACGAAATGTCTTCAGAATAGAACATTATGAACTTGCATTTAGAATACAATAAATCTGACAATTTCTCATTACAGATCAGCCTATTCTCACTCCTTTTATATATATCTGCTTTTTTGGATGTTAAATGATAAACACAATTGCTGTTATGCTGTTTTTGCACATTTTCCAAGAACAAGGCAAAGAAACCTTGAAATCGCATGACTGAGTGAGCAGTAACACCTGTTTTTATATTGTGAAAATTATTAACCAGCAATGTACAGTCAAAAATACCCCCCAAGGCTCACCTCCCTGTCACTTACAGTGATCACCAGCCAATCACGGGTGCCTGTTAGCTCATTCGTACAAAGGGGCGGATAATGCTTTCCCTCCGAGTGTGTTAGGCCACTCCTGTGTGTGCATGCGCAGCAGATCGTAAAGATGCAGGTATCAGCATCGTGTGTCACGGAGGGGGCATGCGCATGCTTATACACCTCCCTGGTTGGTGAGGGTTGTTTGTGATAGGAAGGCAATACTCGATGGGTGGGAATTGGATACGACTTAAAAAAAAATAAATAAATAAAATCCCCTTAAACGATATATTTACTCCAGTCAATCAAGTGCATGCACCTCCCTTTCCACGTGTTTAACAATCAGACTGGACATTTGTAGTTTGTCATATCGTTTAAATGTCAGTCAGATTCAAACTGCTTTCTTTCATCCACATTTGCAAGTTGCACTCATAATCCAGGCCTTGAGCATACCAATCTGTATCCCCCGCCTTGGAAAAGATTAACGCGTAACACAGTCCAACCAAACCTCAATGTCATTACATAATCAGTGCTTTTGATTAACATCAAGCAACAAACTATAAACATCTTTCATTTAAAGAGGCTGAAAATATACCAGCTCACATAATCAGTCATTTCCTTAAAAAAAAAAATAAATAAATAAATACTTTTTTTTTTTTTAAAGAAAAGGAAAGAAAAAAACCCCACCTCATAGTATTTATGGACAGGCTGGACTTGTTTTTGGGGGTTTTTCCCCCAGCAGGGTGTTTGCTGTTACGTTTTACACACTTAGCATCGTTGTAACTGGTTCTTTGAGCCATAGATGTACGGCGACATAAACATCTGATTTTTTTTTTTAAGTTTTACAGGCACAAGTTGATTTGCCTAAAATTTTTAATCCAGAGATGTTGTTTAACAGCCAAGCAATAATACAACAGTTATGGACGGCAGTGATTATATCTGAGGTCTGTGAGCAATCTCGAACATATTTCACCATCATTTGCAGACAAAATGAGGCCAGAAATTATAGCAAGTTTAAAATCAAATGTGAGATCATTTTTTTCTGCTGATACATTGGAATAATAATAAATTACGTTGGATTTGATTCCATTTTAACCACAAACTAGCAAATGTGAACTACATTGCTCCAATATACAAAATTTAGAGCAGAAAGAAGAGTACTTTAATCTAAAGTCTAGAAGAAAGTACAGTTCTTCCTTTAGTGATATATTTCATGATTCCGGGCAATCTCTCCAGACTGACCAAGAAGAAATAAAAAAGCTTTAAAAATGGCTTTAAACGTGTTTAACATACAGAGCTTCCAGCAAATTACCAGATAAAGAATTCACATCAGTATTTCACCATGGGCTGAGACTCCATCCAATTTTCCAACAGAAGGCAACCACATTAATATTTCTCTTCTGGGGCTGAACGTGCTCCAATGCTGATGGCTCTCTGCGTCAAAGATTGCCATGTCAGCTTCACATTCAGTCCTTGTGACTCCTCCTAAGCTACTGGTGCTCAGATGGAAAATAATCAGCCAGTTTCCAAGTTTGATACGACAGACTCCACCACTCACTCTCACTCACTCATTTGCCAAACTGCTTAGTCCTACTAGGGTTGCAGGGAGACTGGAGTTTATCTCAGCCGACACTGGGCAAAGGCAGGCTTCACCCTGAACAGCCTGCCAAACCATCACAGACACTCACACCTAGGAGCAATTTGGAACAGCCAGTAACCTAATGTGCATGACTTTGGCATGTGGGAGGAAACCAGAATATCTTTTGGAAACAGGGAGAACATGCAAACTCCAGACAGAAACGCCCGAGCCCAGAACTCAAATCCAGTATCTTCTTGCTGTGAGTCAGACGTGCTAACCACTAAGCGACAATGCCACCCCTGTTTGCACTATTTAATTTCAAATTAAAGTTTAAGATTAATCTTCCACAAAGCCCTGAGGACGCATGCATTAAACTAACTAATGATGTATCATTTTTGAGTAAGTAGATATGAAAATCTGGTTTATGTCTAAAGATCATCTCCTGGTACATCATAGTAAGATTAAAACTGTGTATGTGCCGTCATGAGATCCAGCTCCTGTTCAGGCTTAGGGAAAACAACTCTCATTGTAAGATTCATAGCCAAGTTCAGAACTCTGGACATACAAAGTCCAAATCAACTCCACCAACCAAATCCTGAACGAGTTACTATTGAAATGCATGAAATCTGTTAAACCCATTATATCATCACTGTTACCAGTTGTGGGATTTATGACCACTGGCCGCTCTTTCAGTTGCAAGTTTAGGTCTTACAGGTCAAACGTACAAGTCATCTAACCATTATTCATACTTTCAAGTATTAAATGCTAACCTTCTGTTTTATGCTTCTCTTCTTTGTTGTCAGCTGGTAGAAAACTTTGGGGCATTTTAGTCTAGGTCATTTTCCTTATCTTCTTGGGCCCAAATTGGTCAAAATCCACCAAGTATTGAGTGACAACACTATAACCAACAACTGCAAACCTAAGTAAATAGAATTCTTCAACAATTTTGCATGATATCTCCACATGTTAACATAAGAAAAACAACCCCTGTACAATAATCAACCAGAAACAGTAAATAAGCTAATACATCAGAGATTAGAATAACAGAAAGTTAACACCAGAATTGGAGAGACAGTCATTTTCTACAGTTTCTTTACAGGTAAACAGACATATGTGTCTCTGAAGAGTTCCATTCCATGTTGTCAAGCACTTATAATAACACTGGGTGCATATCAATGGCAAAAACAAGCAGTTTACTTTGACGTGGTTGTTTGCCCCATATGGTTACAGCATATTGCTGTTTTGCATTTGCAGAGTACTAACCCAATCCTAGACTGGCTTTGTTAGTTTGTCTCTCTCTCTTTCTCTCTCTCTCATTTGCGGAACCACTCAATCCTACTAGGTTTGCAGGGAGGCTGGGCGAAGGCAGGGTACACCCTGAACAGCTCGCCAGCCCATTGCAGTGCCAACGCACACAAACATTCACATGCGCACTTACACCTAGGGGTAATTTGGAACAGCCAATTAGCCCAATGTGTATGTCTTTGGACTGTGGGAGAAACCTCCTTGCAAGCACAGGGATAACATGCAAACTCCATACAGAAACACACTCACTGAGCCTGGGATTCAAACCCAGGACCTCCGTGTTGTGAGGCGGTGCTGACCACTATGCCACCTTTTGTTACTTTTTGCTCCTGGTAAAAATATTTGAATGAAACAAATGAGAAAATTGGGCCCAGGATAAAATATAGGGAGTTTACTTTAATGGACATGTTTATAGAACAAGTCCTGGGATTTGAACACGAAAAGAAAGGACAATACAGCCCAGGGTAAATTAAGAAAAAAAAAATTTCCTTTGATCTTTAAGATGTATAATTTAACATGATTAAAACTAGACAAAGGTATAAATATTTTACAACAGTTTTAAATGCGTATTCTTGACTAGTTAAAATAGCATGCAGTGCCGCTAATTATACACATCACAAAAAGCATTGCTTTGCCTAATGACTGCTCTATAATGCTGTTCATAAACGAATGAAGTTACTATACCATATTTATCCTATTTAAGCTACAAACAAACATGTGGTTTAGTTTTGTTTAATTATACTTTATTGGCTACCAGCTGCTATGAGGAGAAACAGAACTAATCAGGTTTTTTCCATTTCAGGTACATAGCTTCTAGTCAATTAGCTCTATTCATGATGGGAAAAAAGAAGGTTATTTATGGTTTACTTTGCGTTTCTTATGTTCCTGTGTAGTATATACTAAAATAATAATTCTCCTTAAACTTGGTGAATATCGCTGAATAAGTCCCCTCAATGTTACATCTCAAGAACTATTAAATTATATCCACCTCATTTTTGGCATATGAATGTTGTATATAATGTAAGATGTTACCCTTCATCCAATAAAATGTAATGATTTTACTTACATATTTACTCATTTCCTCTGAACTTAATACCTGGCTGGGTCAATGTGCTTGGACTATACCTCAACACATTTAGTAGAATAAAAGCTTCTGTTAAATGAACACAGGTGATATAACTAAAGCATTCAGATGCA
This sequence comes from Tandanus tandanus, assembly GCA_039654325.1. NCBI lineage: Eukaryota > Metazoa > Chordata > Actinopteri > Siluriformes > Plotosidae > Tandanus > Tandanus tandanus. The sequence goes on from JBCNYH010000026.1 coordinate 33,696,598, forward strand.
ACAGACAGGAAAAACCTAAACATTTTAAATAATTCTGGGCTGTTTAAAATATATATATAAATAAATATATA
>JBCNYH010000026.1:33699701-33723308 GCA_039654325.1 Tandanus tandanus
ATATATATAAATAAATAAAAACCTTGCTGGAGGTAATGCTTGAGAGGTTTAAAAGGGGAGGAAATTTTTTTATTAATAATAAAATACATTCACTGTTGATTCAGACTGATCCCTGGCTCCACCAGGCTTAGTGAATTTATTCCTGAGCTAAAGCTGGGTGGCCCTTGGAAAAATGTCGCTTTATGAGCTTAACAAGGAGTCTGGAGGAATTGGGGTCCTTAAACTGTCAGAAGAAATCTTAGGAACTGGAGACAGTAGAAATTATACAGACTCTCATCCAGCAACAGAAACAAAAGAAGGGAAAAAGAACAATTTGAATGCTAGAACATGTTTGTCAGTTAAGCTAACATATACATTCATACACACACATATATATAAATATATATATATATATATATATATATATATATATGCCTTACACAAAATGTAAAGCATCATGAACAACAGTGACAGATACAAATGTCTACAAGAAATTTGAAATGTTGGGAGTCTCCCAAGTTTTGCTATGTTCCAGGAAAGTACTTATAAATCTTCAGTACAGCCTTTTTTTGGTTTATTCAGCACAATCAAGACTCTGAGACTCACACAAAAAGTATATCAAGACTAGATAATACTATTAAGCCTGTAATAACCCAGGTGCCGCTCCCAGGCCTACAGATAATCTCTGATTCATCTTATTCCCACAGTTCTTCACCACTCTTTTCCATCCTTTATCTTCTCAATAAGGCTTCTTTCTGAATACTCTACACGAGGCAGAATATCTAATGACATACTCATATCTACAGACTGCTTCATTTCATGAACTACAGCTGTCCTTTAGAGAATATCCCAAATGAAGGCTGATTTAGCCACCTTTGGTGTGTTCCCTGGCACGTCACAGCACCGAGTGAGGGGGGGAAAGGGCAAGTTATTTTGTTATTAATAGAGATTCTCTGGAACTGTAGACCCAAAGCTTAAAACTATATGAAAACATTTCTATTTCATACCCAGCCGCTGACCACAGCCCTCTTAACTGCAGTCGGGGACGCCTTTCATCATCATGACACGTCTTTCCAGGAGCAGTGCAAGCAACTTTATTAGCATTGCAGACTGTGCTGATTAACGTACCCTACTGTACAAATACGCCCTCTCTCTCTCTCATTTTCACCCATAACTCAAGAGGTGTTCATAAAAACTGTGTGCAGATTGGCATCAATGCAGATCTAAGCCTTACCTTAGGGTAATTACCTTAAAATGGAGAACAAAATATATTTAAAGATCATTTTCACTGACCTGGACACTCTCATCGGCTGGGTAAAGCCACTTTGATGTGTGATCCCCCTGACAAACTTTTCAAATGATTGATGAGGATATTCACTATATCCAAAGCTCCTAAAGGATCAGCTGTGTTTTTCATGGATTTCCACTCACAAATCCTCTGTTGTGGCCCAGGGTGTTAGGCTCTTTGTAGATTTATGCCCTTGCCCTGGTTAACACAGGATTAACACAGTGAACTCTGGATAACTCCTATACCGTGTCCACTTCTTCTCATTCACAGCTCAGAAGCAAGGCAAGGAATAGCGGGAAGAAAGGTTTTGTTAAAATAAATAAATAAATAACTAATAAAAATGTAACACACTTTTCTTCTTAGTTTCATCATTCTACAGGTCTTATAACAATTTAGAACTTCATAAATCAGGCCAGAGAGGTCATCTCTATTGGCAGATTGGCAGAACCCATTTTTTGTACACCACTGGAGGGAGATTTCTATAAGTACTGTAAATATACCCCAGATGTTCTCCTTCCAAACTGGGTAGATCTGTTATTAAAGTCCTAAACTAATTTAGCGTTAGTAAGGACCTCTTTGGAAGCAGGGCTCCAGTAAGCTGCACAGCAGGGAAACTCAACATCAATCATTCTGACTGGCTGTTATTGTTCACATACGCCTAGATTAGTGTTGGGCATGATGGGAAATTGGAACGTCAAGGCGTATGCCCAGAACACCAGCCTCACATACTCAAGCGGTATTTGACGATAAAGTTAACAAGTCTTGATTTGAAGCCTGTAAGTGACCTCTGTTAAACAGCATCAAGTCAGTTATCATGAAAGTCATAGCCCAAACAAAACAGACTTCATTAAGGAGGGGAGGCCAGAATGTAAATTAAACATTCATGTTTGAAAAATCCAACCCTTTTTACCAAAAGTCCTCCTTTGTTTGGCTCCAGGACAATCACCTCTGGGTTCAAGGACTCTTCTTAGCAAGTGAACAATTAGCATGTCTATGACCTTGTTGAATATCCCCACACCTTGTTCATGGGGGGTGAGTGGTGCTGGCCAAAAGATCTCAACCTCCTGTGGTTTGGCACAAACGCCCCCCATGGCCCTTTAACTCAAAGCAGTGATGTGGCTATCGCCTGTTCACAGATTTATTCACTGATAAAACTCCAATTTATTCATTATTTTTACAAAAATCTGCATTTTCCGTGCTAGAAGTGCTCAGACGTATCCAGCCAAAGTGTTTCCCTTCTGCCATGAACATATTTTCAGGTGAGAGACAAGCATCAGCACAGCTGGAAAGGATGATAAAAGGGTTAGGAGACAACCTCCAGGTCTCAACATCTGCCTCCCCTCCCTTAAACTCTTTAACCAAATGGAATGGCAAGGCCCAAGAGGGCAAGCTCAAAACAGGAAACATGGACATCTGTCACCCCCACCCCTGCAGGGAACTAAATGAATTAGTGACTCCAACAAAGGCAAGAGATCACTTTCAAATAATCTTATTCATTGTCTGGGAAGGAAAGCTTTGGAATGTGTTGAGGAACGAGTTCTCAGCTTGTATTGGCTATGGATATTAGATATGCACACAGGAATCTCAGCATACACTTTCAAGATGGAAAATTTACTTGAATCAGTTAGGCACAGGCTGAAGCAGCAGATTGATTAGTTGTGCTGGATGACTTCATCTAATATCTGTGCGCATCAGAAACTTTCAGTACATTTTCTTTTTTTAATAATGCAAAGCAATCCAAAAGTTATTTCTGCTGCATCTCCACAGCTTCTTTGTTATCCTGCATTTCTCCAGTGTGTTTAAAAGAAGGGGGGGGAAACACTTACCTGTCCCTCTCCCAGTGGTCAAGATGGACAAGGCCAGCAGAAAAAAAGCTTGGAAAGAATTACGCAAAGCCAAACGAGTAATCCTTGGAATACGCATCCTTCCAGGGAATAAACACAACCGGATAGATGAAATAAAAGCTATGGACAGAGCATCCGACATCCAGGACAGGTATGAACAGTCTAGTCTCTTTGGGCTGGAAGGTTTGGAGGACCAAATTCCTCCACAATTGATTAAAAACGTCTAAGAGTGCAGGCTAAATTGTGGTTAGAGATATCAGGTGTGCTGAGAATAAAGCTCTTGTTTGTTCTGGCTGCTTTCCAAAAGATTTGCGCGTTTCATTCCGGACGAGCTGAACTCCGCGTTTGCGCTTCTCAGTGCTGCAAAAGTGAGCTGAGAGCAGCGGAGGTGTTCCTTAACGCAGGAGATCAGTCCTGAAGGAGGGAAGCAGGAGAATATGGATCCGGGTTCCAGGCATGAGTTAAACACGCCACCTACAGGTGACAAAATATACCGAGTGCGCACACAGCCAGTGGACAATGACATGGAACAGCTGTGATCGGGTTTGGATTTAAAAAGCATTGTAACCATTCAGTTCTTGCTGAAATTAAAGGAAAGATCCAAATTCTTTATCATTAACATGGCTCTTCAGTGGCCTCCAAGATTTGTCGGCTGTTTTGTAAAGACCTGACTAAAGCCTACAGTTTAAAACTTTGCATCAACACCTTGGTCTATTATTTCCAAGAGTATTAGGGCCACACAGAGGGGGGAAAAAGTCATAATATGGGTGGAATAATATTTATAATAGTGGTTAGCATGTCAGCCTCTCAGCAAGAAGGTCTTGGGTTTGAGTTTCAGGCTCAACGGAGACGTTTTTATGTGGAGTTTTCATGTTCTCCCCATGTTTGTGGGTTTCCTCTGGGTAATCCGGTTTCTTCCCACAGTCCAAAGACATGCACATTAGACTAATCAGCTGTTCTAAATTATCCCTAGGTGTGTGAGTGTGAAAGGTCGTGTATGTGTTGGTCCTGCAAAGGACTGGCGAGCTGTTAAGGATGTACCCTGCCTTTGCCCAGTCGGCTGAGGTAGGCTCCAGACTCTCCATGACCCAAATAATAAAAATGAATAGATTATTAAAAAGGAATAAGCGGTCCAGCAAATGAATGAATGAATGAAGTCATATTATGAGAATAAAATGATGTGAGAATGCAAGCATACAGAGGGGAACTCAGAAGAGCAGCTTGTCACCTGTGTGAAAATGAGAAATGTAGAGCATCTTCTAAAGTTATACTTTAGTATAGGGTTCACCATTAAAAAAAACTTTTGGCACATCCACAACATGTTATCATAAATATCAGTACATACACTATGCCTGTCCTTTCAGATATCCAGTTGGATATATTTACTTAAAATATACATTTTTTTAACCCTTTAAGTTACGACTTTATTCTTATATTACTTGTTGAAATCACAGATTTTTTTTTATTTCTCACTGCGGACCCAATACTCTATTTTCAGTTAATTTATATGGAATTATTGTATTTTACAGATTACCCACAATGCAATCTGACTGCCTGCAAATAATTTCCCCAGTGGGAATTAATCTACTCCATGCAGCAGCACTTTTTTTTTTCTTCAGCATTCTTACTTCATCTCCGTCCTGATAAGCTTCCTCAGGTTTCATACTAATACTGCTTTTAATGGCTCGTAGGTCATTAACTAGCCATGTTTCTCAATTAAACCCAAATGAACACAATCACAATAGTCATACCACAAATATTACATGCCTCAAAGTGGACTTATCCTTTAAGATTCTTTTAGGAGCCAATCAAGCTGCAAAAATGTATGGAAGATAATTCCTGGAAGCATTCTCTTCCCTAACCAATGACTGAAATGTCTTTCAGAAACCTTTTTGCTTTTTACTTTCTAAAAATTTGACAAAGCACACCTAGTTTACAAATCAGCGATACAGGATATGCTCTTTGTACAGTCTTAGGGGAAAAGGATGTCAAGAGTTCTTTGGATGATCATGTTTCTAACATTTTTTTAACCAGCTGTTGTGGGATATTCTCTCTCTCTATTGATCTATCCTTTATTGGTTATATATATTTTCTGCACGAGAAACCAGATGTTTTAGCATTATAGTACTATATACAAAAAAAATAATTAAAAAGGAAATTGGATCAAAAACCTTTTTTACATTAAGGATTAAAATGTATTTGATCACGATCCACAAGAAATGGTTAAATAGCCATTTTTTCCTCCAGAAATTAACATGATATCCAGAAATAACAATGATGAAATAAATAACACTGAAAAGTTCACCGTGATTAATGGCTGTAACTTTGTAAAACGGTTTATTTAACAATTTCTGAAAGTGTTGTAACATTCTGATAAACTCAAGAACTATTAACATTTCTTCCTGTCACCTTTTTAACTAAGACTGAAAGTATTTTAATAATGTATTGGTCAATAAAAAGGAAAGGTAAAACATATCAATAATGCAGTCATGCCGTCAGAGCAAGCTGACAGTTTCATGCAAGATACGAAGAAAAAAAATAATGTAAAAAACAAAAGTTTTTCTGGATTAAAAATGTTCTTGTATGCTCTTGAGTGGCACATCGATATGGAGTGCTTCTATCATCCTGGAGATCGTGAGTTCAAATCCAGGTAAATGCACACAGCCATCCACAGCCAGGACTCCATGGGAGCTAATTGGCTGAGCTCTCACGGGAGGGAAGAATGGCATATGCTCACCTCCCTATCACTTACAGTGACTACCAGCCAATCATGGGCGTCTATGAGCTCATGCATTCAAAGGGGTATATAACACTTTCCCTCAGTTAGGCTGTGCCTGAATATGCATGTGTAGCAGTTCGTAAAGATGCGGGTGGCAGCATCATGTCATGGAGGGGGCACATGTTTGCTCTAGCCCCTCCCTGATTGATGGTGGTCACATGATAGGGAGGCAATACTTAACAGGTTGGAATTGGCTACGAAAAATTAGGGGAAATTTTTGACTAAATTATGGGAGGCACAGAGGTGTGTAGTGGTTAGCACGTCTGCTTCACATCAAAAGGTCCTAGGTTCAAGTCCCGAGCAAGGACGTTTCTGTGTGGAGTTTGCATATTCTCCCCGTTCTTGCGTGGGTTTCCTCCCACAGTCCAAAGACAAGCACATTAGGCTAATTAGGCTGTTTCAAGTTGCTCCTAGATGTTTGAGCATAAAAGCTTGTGTCTTGGCCTTGTGATAGTGAGGTGTTCAAGGTGTACCCCACCTTCTACCAGTTGGCTTCAGCCTCCCCTGCAACCCTAGTATGATTATGCAGTTCGGCGAATGAATTAATAAATTGGAGGAGAAAAAAAGGGGGGGTGGGTTCTTGTTTCAGAAAAAAATAAAAATAAAAAAACAAAAAAAATCACCACACAAAAATCTCAAAATTCACTTCTCATAAAAAAAAGCACTGTGAAATCTCTTTCATATGGAAATGTTGAAACCAAAACACTGCCTATACAAAGTTTTCTAATGAACTTTTTAAATTTAGTATTCACTGCAGTTTGGTTAACCATTGCAAAATATATTTGGTGAATGGGCCTACATTCATTTCAATGTGAAACTCAAAACAGATCAGTGTTTTAGAAATATTATTTATAATGAAACTCATGCTGCAAGACACACCAAATGTCCCGCAGCGACCTGAGGTCTGCAGTTCCAACAGCCATGGCTAAAACACTACATGAGGTGCAGAATGAGCGATGGTCTGTAGCTGGACAGATGTGTTCATGTGGATTTTAGTGTCTCTTGCCATGCTGGAGGCATTTGTGATCATTCAAGTATTGCAAGAGCTGCCTCTCGAATACAGGAAGCTGCTTTGTCAATTTCCTCCTCAGTCTGCTCAACAGTCACCACCACTCGGATACTAAAGACAGAACAGAATTCATGCAGAAGATACAAGTCAAATAAAACTAAAATAATAATAATAATAGACTGTTTGCATTTTTATGATTTCATAATAAGAGAAAGTAAATTACAGTTCCTGTACTTGTCATTTCTGCCATGTTCAAAACAGTTCCTATAATAAACCTACTTTTTATTAACACGAACACACACCATTTCCATGTATATATAATACATAATAGTTTCCAGCGTTATTGCATCTGTTACACACATACATAAACAATCCGCAGCACATAAAAATAAACTTCCCTATTATATTATGCTAGTTTTTGACCATCATCATTATTATTAGCATTAGCATTAATTTCTATACCTGTTGGGTTTCTAGTACAGGGTGTGCTGATGTCCTATTCTCCTCATTAGTAAACAGGGATGAAATTATTCAAAGGTTTTATTTCTAAGTACAAACAAATGTAAGCTTTCCTGGTATACTATGTCATCTATTTTTACCTCATGGAGAGAACTACATTAAATACATTACATAGATCACCAGTGCAAGAAAGTGTCTCAGTAAAATCAGTCCTGCAATAATGTAGAAACACTGCTGTTACTTAATTTGCTAGATTTTTAAAAACAGAGGTTGGAAACTTGAAATAATTTTTTTTTTTTTATTATATTGAACGACATTACGTTAGTGTTTACTTCTATACTTTTCCCTGAAAAAGATTTCAGTTTGATTTTCAATTTAATTGTACAGATTAAAGGTTACAAAAGGTTACAAAAGTTCTGAAACAGTTGATCTTGGTCTCATTTTTTCACATCACACATAAACCTGGCATTTTAACAGGGGTGTGTAGACCACACACACACACACACACACACACAGTTAAGGTAAGAGTCATGTAAGCTGTGTGTTCTATGCTTACCTGGGTGGTGGAAGGAAACGCTCCTCTTTGTCTAGGTAGCGAGCCTGAGTCAGAGCTATATCTCTGTCCAAACACTGAAAGCAAGCAAACAGTAAAATGTAGCAGAATCAAATGGACACACCCATGAAACATGTTTACTTGTGTGTGCTAGCTAATAACATAATGCACAAGTCTTAATATCATCCATATCCTTCTGGTTACTGCTACAGTTGAGGACCTTCTTTGCATTAGCTTTAACATTTCTGCTGTATACATCAGTGATTTTACATTGGAAGATAAATTATATAACCCTGAAATGTTTTCCTGCCACATAATCTCCAAATAGATATATGGCTCATTATTTGGTCTTGGGTACATTCTGGGAGACATTTATTAAAAATTTTAAAACCATAAAAACAATAAAAATTCTTCTCAATTTACAAGATTTACAATTAAAAGGTAATATTATCCACATCATAAATTCTAAAGCCAATTTAAATTAATGTCACGTAACATTGACGGACAGGTCACGTCACCTGTGGCTAAAATCAAGGAAAAGTGGAAAGTCAGAAAAGTGTCCATTGAGCGTGTCCAGAAGTAATAAATATTCATGAGACTCGGTCTTGGCTTCAGGGTGTTCACACTGATGTGTGAACCAATTTATAAATGAACGCAACATGTAATTGGTTTGACAGACATTTCACCTGTGTTTTATTCATGTTGATAGAACTACCTGTATGGATTTTTTAGAACAATTCTTTTACTGAGTGCAACCAATGCTACCTTCTTTCCAATTTACTAAAACCAAGTACAGATGTTTGCTGGTATGTACATCATATAGACCAAGATATCAAATATATGGATCTTGACAGACGTTACGTTCAGAGGCCCATCTTAGTAAAAAGGTGATTTTTTTTGTGTCAAAATATAACAAAATTAGTAAAACCACACATTAAACATCCTTTTCACACTCCAAAATGATTTTTTTTTTTGGTAATCAAAAACAGTAGTACAAATTTGTAATATTTATTTGTGAAGCCAGTAATTGAAGTTGACCAGATGTGTCTGACTTTCATGCCGGAAAATATCTGCAATTTTAGTATGAATAAAGTCAAAAAAGAAAGCGGCAGCGCTTTGTAATATACTGAAATTGTCTTTACAATTATTTTGACTTACACTTTAAACAGTTATTGAGTTGGACATACAATTGCATGAAAATAATTTTTACATTTTGTTTTTTAATGTGCAAATTGGTCCAAGTGCAAATAAAGAGCCATATAGGAATTTAATGTGAAAACCTGCTGCTAAGAGCCAACAAAAAAAAAATGTAATAATGATGCTAGCTATGACATGTATTAAGGAATCAGATGTGTGTCTTACATTGTCAACGATGGAGCGCAGTGTTCTGATATCACTCTCTCTGGATCCGGTGCTTTTCTCCAGTTGAAGATGGCATGCTGGAGCAAATGCCTCCCCAACAAGCTTTAAGCCTGGAATACTACAAATACACATACATGCCAAAAGCCGAGAGTTTAGGATTTATAATAAATAATTACAAAGAAGGAGTTTATAGCAATTACAGTTTTAAGCTTTTAATGACAGTGTAAATGGTCTAAAGTGTTACCAGAAGAAAGTATTTACAATCATGGAGGTCTGGGAAATCATTCTGGTAAAAATTTGACTCTTTCCAGTAATAAGAGAGCTACATATTTGATAATAAATGACATTACAGAGAAGTGCTCGCTTTGAAGAGCTTTTGGTCAAATATTTACATATTCTGCTGCGTGTATGTGTGTGTGTATATATATATATATATATATATATATATATATGGCTTTTTTTCAGATGTATGTCAGACAAACAAGTCCTATAGTGCAACGTCACATTTTCATGACAGCAAAATTCTCAGTTCTAAATAAACAAGTCATATGTTTGTACCAGTATGGAAAAAGACCTACAGTCACACCAAGTGACTTTCTTTAATCAATCATCATAACGCATGATGAAAATGAAATATGTATCTTTCATATCAGTCTCTGCAGGTTTAATAAGACAAAAGCTTTCACATAAAGAAGCTGACAAGCAGAAGACGACGAGTGCAGCCATGTAGGAGCCATATTTAAAGTGCTTTTATTGTACGAGTATTCTTGCAGAAATCAGTATGGATTAAAACTGATAGAACACACAGGAATGATGACAACACGACACACCACTGACATCCTCTTCAGTTTAGAACTGGAAATTTTGTTGTTATGACAACATGACATCAACACTTTAGGACCCTACTACAGTGAAGTGCCTTGCTTTGGAGAGCTCTTTACAGAGCTTTGAATGATATCCAATGTTCATTCATCTTTCATGGGAAAAACAATCAGGATGTAGAATTGCTTACCCTTGCAGTGCTTTGTTGGTATATTTACACTTCTCCCTCAGGACCGTAAAAATTTCTGAAAAATGTAATAACAAAAAGACACTTTAGGCAGAGTTTTCCTTTCCTGTAAAGTAAGAGCATGTGGTAATTTACTAATAATCTAACAGTCATTTGTTTAGCTTGGTCATCAGGAGTTTAATAAGCTGAATAAGTTCTGCAGACATGAGAGTGGAGCCACGAATCCCCAGAGACCATACTGCTCACGATGTATGAAAGACGTGATAGGACACCACTGTTTATTCCTAATCTTTCTACACTAGGATTAACTTCCTAGAATCGAAGTGCTGTCTTTAAAAATATGATACGGATAAGATTATCAGAAAGAAATTAAATGTACTGACACCACTCTCATTTCACTGGGATTAAGATTAATCCTAATCAAATTCTTTCAGCGCATTCCACACATATGAATTCACGTACTGTATTAATCAGATAACTTTACAAGTAATGACACTTTAAGCACAGATTAAACACCACAAGATATCAATACTTCAACAGCTGCTTAAACCAAATTTGTGCCATTTTTACTCTTTAAATAAAGAATTCAGCATTTTTAAGCCTGAGCCCCTATATTCCCAGAGGCAAAAACAACTAAAATCAGTACGACATTGATTGAGAACACTACAGCAAGAGAACTTTTGGTACTACTTTGCCAAGACTTCTCTTTTTATAATCACAGACTGCATTAACTGAATAGAGCGCTCCATCGGTCATTCTCTTCAGTTTCTTTACAGGTATTGAGGTAAACAGACCGAGGTGTAGCTCTGTAGGGATCCTTTCTATGTTGTCGGGCTCTTATAAGAATGTTATGAGCCTATCAGCAGTGAAAACAAGTGGTTTATGTTGATGTGGTTGTTCACCCTGTAGGGTTAGTGCATATGGACACTTTGCGGTTGCCAGATATTGTGGTGTTTTAACTCAGTACTGAAGAGATTTCAATTGTTTTTTTCTGGCTAGAATAAAAATTTAGACCCCAAAAGATGGGGAAAATGGAGCCCAGGTTAAAATTTCCCCAAGTTTTCCGTTAATGCTGTATTTTTCATGATAGAGAGGTCGAAATAAATCAAAAGCATTTTCAGAATGTACATTTCTATAAAATCCAGAGTTCGGTCTGCAGTCTGTTACAAGTCCCTTTTCCATTCTCAAAGGTTACGGTTATTTTTTGTAGCTTTCATACAGGCTTTAGCACATGGTCTGAATCAGGAAGATATCTTTTTTTTTTCTGTTTGAAGTCTTTCCAGTTCAAAATTGTGCAGTGGAATGGACCCAGTAATCTGAAGGTTAGCAAAAACTCTCATTAATCTACTGACTGTTCCTCCCTTCAGATATTATTGTGCATTTTAACAGCCTTTGTGTGCTTTGTTAAATAAAAATAAAATACTGGCTGAGGAAGTAGGACTTGAATGCCAGAGTTGTGTGTGTGTGTGTGTATACCTGGATCCTCCTCCATGATGTTGAGGGCCTCAATTGCAGCAGCAGCCAACATTGGTGGAAGAGAGGCTGAGAAACAGTAGCCCTGTCCAGACAAACGCTAAAACACACACATACACACAAGCATGACCGATCAGTGAGAAATGTCCTGTAACCAATCAATGCTTAAAATACAGGATTCTGCCAAAATGTGTCCAATAATTATTTCAATCCAATGCCAGAAAATGTTGCTCAAACGCCATGTCGAACAGTCACGGTGATCAAGTTGTTCTTTCTGCCAAAAATCTGGCCTGCATAAAACGGATACTTCATAGAAGGTCCATTTTGCATTTAGCTTGGTTTACATTTCAAAGCACACATGTCTCCAGTTATATCTATTGCCTTTGATCGCTCAAATGATGATGCAAAGACCATTCTCCAAAACGTACAGATTTACTGCACGATCTGATTCACATCACACACAGATCCGAAATCAAAATGAACTACACCAATCGTATAGATTGATGATTTGCAGAGGGAAGAATATCAAGTATGGAAAGAAAGAGCCATAAGTCTCAGATACCTGATGATCAATTACAAAAGATCGTCCACAGCAGAACCCGCCTATTGAAGCCATTGCATTCTCCATGTTGGCACTTATGAGGTCAATGTCATCTATCTGGATAAAGTAAAAGTCACAGCATTAATAAAGCGTGACAAAGAGCATTAAATATTAACATGTCTAACAGTCATCAAAATACATAACATATAGGGAAGAGTTGTACAGTGTAAAGAAGGCATTCTCAAACATTTTCTCCTTTCAGATGTTAATCTAAATGTGACCTGCTCCAGCATAATAGGGATTAAGTTGCAAGGTAGTGTTTTGAGTAAGATCCAAAGTAATTTGAAAATGGCGTACCTGGACGAAAATGAGATATCGCCAAAAATACATCCTTCAAAGCATAATCTTCTTCATGACCAAGTTCAAATATCCATAAACACAATCTATCCATGCTAAAATGATTGTTTAAGAAAGGGTTCCATATCCAAGTTATTGTAAAATTATAGGAAAATCGACTTATTTTGCTGATTTTCAAATCGCTTTTGTGATTGCTCAGGGTGTTTCCTTGTTATTCACATTCCGTACCAGAATACGGGATCATATAACAGTAAACCAATGAGAAGCCTCAAAACAGACATGACTCTGTGTAAATATAACTCATGTGTTGCTAGGAAGACCCTAGGATGATTGCATTGATTGGTCGAGAACAGGATTCATTTAGTGTATGGATGTTAGGGAGTTTCAAATGCAGACATTTAGAAACTGGTTCTGTTTAATTGGCGACATTCAAAGTGATGTAACTGAGTCAATTTTTATGCTATATTCGTGTATTATACCTCATTTTGAAGCATATTCAATACTCTTTTTGAATCTATGAATACCTCAGATAAGTGCACCTCGGATAAACCTCACAGGCTACGATACTGCCACTGAGCAAAGCTGCACCTTATAATCTGTATTATAAAGTAAAGCTTTGCTCAGTGGCAGTCAGCTGAGAGGGGCGCCAACCTCCCTGCGACCTAAATTAGGATTAAGCATTTCAGAAAATGAATGAATCTGTATTATGCTGGAGTGGGTCACAAATGTGTACAGTTATGGTATATTTGGGCAATTTTTTTGGAATCATGGAGCTTTTTATTTCTGAACTTTCTCCTGACAGATCACTGCGAACTTTTAAAACAGTGCACTGATCCCAAAGAGGTTCGTTTGAACCATGATATTACCACCCATAAAACCAATAATACATTCCTAGACTGTAGTTTCACTCAACCATGTCAGAATTTCAACCAGCTAGACATTTTCAACTGACCTTCACTGATTTTAAGGAATGATTGATATTTCAAATGAAACTGTTCTTTATTCACATAACAGTGAAGCATAGACTAACACATGCTACTTACATTCACATCAAAGTGTTCAGTGACGCCCCGGCCGTGCTCTCCTAGCACACCGAAAGACATGCTTTCTTCCAAAAAGATGCGTACTTTATACTTATACTTCAGTTCCAACTGCAAATGAACACACCACACACCTAGTAAATGTCTTTTTACTTAGACATTATTTTTATATTTTCAAACATTTAATCTCTCCCTGTTTAGAAATCCCCACAGGAGTTAAGTCTAAGCATGTGGTATAAACTGTACAGAAAGAGGATCAGTGTGTTTTCTCACCAGCTGTGGGAGAGGGCAGATATCTGCTGTGTTCATATACAGGCCTTCAACAACAATGAATCTTCTTGTAACTTTGGCCTTGCGTGGATTCTGACAAAATACACACGGGAAAATATCTATCAGTGAGAAGATTCCGAAACATCAGCGCAGTCTGGACGTCTGGGAAAACTCAGTGGATGTTGTTGCGGCTAAAGAAAAGATTAAATATTACACTTTAACCAAAATACTGCTTACATAGTTCGACCCCTCAGCTTTCAAAAATTGTTAATGTTGTAGTTGCTCATTTTTCCTGCCCCCAACACATCAACTCTCTGCCTAGTACACCCTACTCCTTGGCAGGTAGCACTGTAATGATGTAATCAATGTAATTCACGTCATCTGTCAGTGCTCATAAGGTTTTAATGTTATGGCTGATCCATATAATTTTTATACTTTTTCTTGTCTAAATATCCAGTTAAGGAACCAGTATAACACAGAGGTAAATTCAGTCTATCTAAAAATGGCACATATGGTAACAAATTCATCCAACTGTTCATGGCTCATATCCTCTGTGACTGCAGTTCATTCTGTATCCTGTATTACACACGTTTGTCCTGAAGGTACAATGTTTCCTCCCACAACATGCATGTACAGTACATGCATAACTCTTTTCCCACCTTCTGGTCCTCCAGCTCCTGTTCCTTCAACAGTCGCTCAAGATCCTCCATGTCATTGTGCTTAAAGTATTTAATAAAGCTCCGGGAAGCCTGCAGGCCCTTCTGGATTGCAAAACATGCTGCTTCATCTCTGCGGAAACCAAATCACAAACAGCACACAATAACACATTTTCTACTTGTGTAATCAGTGCATCTGGAGAGTAACAGAAAGAGAATGTCATCAACAACACTTAAGGGAAACATTATAGTTGCAACAGAAACCCCTCTGGCTGAGAAGAAAGAATCATACAATGCACAAGGACTTACACAAATACAATGTCGCCTCTCTTGGAGTAGGCAGGAATAGCGCTGGCTATGGTTGCAAAGCCGTAGGAGTAGATGATGGCTTCTTCTGTTCGCATAAACTTAGCCAAGCGGTCCTCTAACTCCAGGTGAACATCTAAAAAGAAGGGATGGTAATAGCATCAACTGAAAGTCAGGAAAGATCTTAAATTGAGTTCAGGCATATATAAAGCTTACAGAATGAAATATTACCCACCAAATGTTCCATAGAAGCCTCTTGGGCCACATGTACCCACACCATACTTCCTAAGAGATGCAAGGGCCCTTTGCTGAAACATTTCAAAAAAATAAATACAAAAAAAACCTGTGCATGTTTTTCAAGACCAATAACATTCTAATGATCTATCTGATGCTAAATTCCATTTCTCCGATGATTTTTCACCAAAATCAGTGAAATCCTTTCCCAATGCACACTTTTATCCTGTACTAATAAATGGTGCTGACAAGACGATGGTGTTCCGCCATGAAATTCGTTAATGCAGTTAAAATACACTGAACACTAAAACAGCTGCCTCTGAGCACCACTCTACAATCAGAGCTGGATACACTCGGAATTTTAAGAATCATGGAAAAGCAATTAGGCTAATGTCTGCTTTCATGATGGTACAAACCTTAACACGTGCATTATCGAGCAGGCCCAAGAAGTTAAACGAGGCAAAGTTAATGCACTCTTTGCCATTAACAATCATTTTGTGGCTTGGAGAGCTGTAAAAGAAAAACACTGTTATTAGCAGTAAGTAGGAGCCCAGGACATATGAATTATTCTTTCAGCTTGGCGTTGATAGAGCTGCTGTAATCAGTCATGTCAGAACTAATAATGCGGTGTCAGTGAACCAAAATAGAAGATGTTTCATGTCGGCTTACCCAGTAACAACATCATAGTTTTGTGCTGGCTGATCCTTCAACATAAGAGGAACCAATGGCTCCGGCTGCCATTCTTCAATTAACTCTTCTTTTTCCTAAAATATTCACAGCCAATAATGAAATTACAGGTTTACACCATAGGAAAAGTGAGGAGGTTTTAAGTTTGGCATTAAAAGCTTTTTAAACAGGTTGGAATTGCAGACAAACACTACATATCCAAATGTTTGTAGACACCAGGGATTCACACCTATATGTGGGCCATCGCTTAACTGTGATAGAACAGCTTTCTACTCTACAGCAGTAATGTTTCCCTTCGCAAAACCATTCTCAACCCCACATAACACCTTCGGGATGAACTGGAATGCACACAGCAGCAAAAGACTTACTAACCCAATATCAGTGCCCAACCTCCTGAGTGCTTTTATGGCTGAATGGGCAACTCCCCACAGCCACTCTTCAAAATCTAGAGGAAAGCCTTCCCAAAAGAGTAAATGGGAACTAAATCTAGGAAGGGATGTCAAATAAGTACATATCCTGTGCATTCCCTGAACAATTTGGTGCCAGTTCATTTTAAACCAGTCCTTAATTCTTCATTGTACAGATTCCACAAGATTTTTGAAACACTTCTTTGTGATTCTGCTCCATGTTGACATGGATCCAGCAGTTCCATCAGATTTTCCAGATGATCTTTCATGCTGCAAATCTCAAAAGCGCTCTACTGGATTCAGACCAGTGACTGGGAAGGCCAGTTGAACACTAAACTCATTGTCACGTTCATGAAACCAGTTCAAGATGACTTCAGCTTCATGATATCATGCATTATCATGGTGGAAGAAGCCATTAAATTGATGAGTAACTTATGCCCATGAAAGGATGCACATGGTCAACAACACTACTCAAACATTTTGCTGCATTAAAGTGATCATTGATTGGTATTAACAGGACCAAATCATGCCAGTAAAATATTCCTCACACCATCACACTACATCCACCAGCCTGGACACAAGGGTCCCTGGATTCATGCCATCAATGCCAAATGCTGACCCATCAACCTGTGTGCTTAAGGAGAAATTAGGATTCTTCAAAACAGGCTGTTTTCACTTTAGCAGTCCAGTGTTGATAAGCCTGTGCCCACTGCATCCCCACTTTTGTATTACTGACTGACAGATATGTTAGCCAAAGATGATGACCTACTGTTGTAGTCCAACCACCTCATATTCAACCCCTTGTGTAGTCTGAGATACCTTTTTGCCCACTACAATAGCATGGTTACCAGACTTACTGAAGCCTTTCAGTGAGCTTGAACCAGTCTGACCATTCTCCGCTGACCTCTCTGGTCAACAAGACATTTATATCTTCAGAACTTCTCCTGGTTCTCCAATTTACCCCAGCCTCCCAAAGATGTGCTAATTGGGTATGCTGAATACCCCTGGTGTGCATGTTTATGTGTGAATGTATATGAATGGTGGGTGCCTTAAGCATAGGGTTTGCCTTCTGTGAAAGTTACATGTAGTCCTTTTTAGATTATAACAATACTGGGAATATCACAGCTTACCTAAAAACACCAGAACTATTCGAAATCAATTTGAACATTGTTATATGCAGCATTTTAACAGGTTAATACTTGGTTTTAATTTGGTTTGGGCAGAACACATTCCAAAAAAGGCACTTTAATTCCCACAGGATTTGACTAAATATTTTATAGTATTTAATAGGCTACTTATATAAAAGGAAATTTTATTGCCATAACGCTCAGATGGAAGTATAAACACAGATCCTCCAGTATTCATTTTATTAACACCTACAATGTCAAGTGTGCTAAATCAGATTAATATTCATTAACAGTAAATGTTTACAATTGCACTGGTATGAAGGTTCTACCTGGCACTTTGTTCAAACATAAGTTGAGCACTTAATTAGCATTACTGGATAATATTTAGTGAGTATTTTACTTTGCATTAGTTGAGCAAACATTTTTTTAACATAGTATTTTATTCATAAACCCAAATAAAGTAGAATTTGAGATAACATTACATGTAACTTAAATAACTAATCCCCAAACATTAAATTAGACACACCCAATACATGTACTAATCCCCCATGTGTGATACTTTGCAATTCAATTAACTATAGCTTATTTTTAGGAAATTATTAAATAAATTTTGAATCATAAAACATTATAATGATTCTAACGTATGATAATCAATTTTTTGTTAATCTAGATATCTTGATTTAGGAAATATATTCACACAAGCATACTGCAGTGTAAGTATGATAATCTTCCTTCTTACTTATTTTTTTTTTTTTAAACTTCAATCTTGAGTGCTACCATAAAATCTGACATATGATCTTATGATCTGATCTGGTTGTTTGAATTAAAAACATCCAGACAAGCCCTTATAAAAAATAATAATAAAAAAAAAAAAAAAGCAAACACTGTTCATTCTTCAGGCCCCGTAAATGAAACCAGGTCATAAGTGATCTTTCAGGACATATACAATGATAAAAATCAAAATACTCACAAAAGAGAGGGGGGTACTGTACAGTTCCTAAATTGGATGCATTACCTTCTCAGTAAGATCCGACCTGTCTTGCAGCTTATATGTTTTTGAGAACAACAGCCTGATTATCCATAATATCAAAAATCCTTCTAAGATCAAATGATATGCTGGTGCCTAAAAGCAAGAGGAGAAAAAAATCCATTTATTAGTTCATACAGTTCCTGATTATTCAAAAAGAGTACATTTTTTGTACTTTATTTTTATGTATTTATTTTATTATTGCATAATATACAATATACTCTTAATAATAAATGAACAATACTACACAGTGAATTTTACATGTAGACCTAGACAGTATTTATCCTATACTTCAAAATAAGCTTGAAAATGTCCCATTTATAAAATATACCTAGTTTTTGCATTTGGGGTGTAAAACCATTATTAAAAAGTAAAATGGTTTTTAAAAAATCCATTGTATATAAATGCAAATTCCACAGGACATAAAAATAAAGAAATAAAAATAAAATAAATAAAAAAAACAATTAACACACTCTACTTTAATGTGTTTTTTAAACAGATTTTTGTCTTTGAATTTTTTTTATTATAAATTACATTAGAAATTATGTTTTTAAAAAATATTTATCATTAAATACTATTCTTCTACAACAAAACAAAAAAAATTATTTAAACTGTTTAACAAGGTTAAAGGATATGTGTTTGGCTTGCTGTTGATGGCACAGGAGTGTAACTAATAAACGAGGTTAAAGTCTCAAACCGAAACGGCTGCCTACTCACTACATTAGTGCACTTCTCAGACTATGAAAGAATTAATTCTACACCCTACTTAGGGCACTACATGTGATTTAGGGAGTAATTTAGGATGAAACCATTACCTATTTGGCAACCTGATTTTTACTTCCTGTATTAGCTAAACAACAAACTAGACTCCAATCTCTACTCAGAAAAGAGACACCAATCTTCCAGGGTTTCAGTAGAATAAACACGCAAATAAAGCTGTTAACAAAAATGATTCGACACTAAATTTTGCACTAACCTCGTAAAAAGCTTGCACCATCTCAACTAACACCCACTGTTGCCCCGCCGCCATCTTGGTTATCAGGGTCACATGACCATACAACGTACACGTCATTTTGCTTAAAAATGTACCAGCGCCCTCGTGTGGAGTTCTACTGAAAAGTTTCTTTCTTTATTTCCACTTTTTAATCTGTTCCCATTATTATTATTTTCCAAGGACAAACGCACAAAAGAAAATTCAAGTCAGAAAAAAGAAGAGCAAAGATGATTACTTTTAATTTACTTTTCATTATTATTATTATTATTATTAATAATAATAATAATAATAATAATAATAATAACAATAATAATAATAATAATGTTGTTGTTGTTGTTGTTGTTGTTGTTAATACTACTACTGATAATTGTGCATTTGAAATATTTTTTCCACTGTTTTTCTTTTTGATATTCTGGTTTATTCTGTTTGGGAAGAAACTAATACCGAGAGTTTTGAGACCACACTTTTTATTTAAAAATGGAAATAACTCAAAGGTTTTAGAATTTTGCAATATTTAAATAATGAAAGCAAATGTTCAATACCTTGAATCTTTAATATTTAAGATTCTGCACTTTTTCTCATTCCAGTGTCAGTAAATGTGTGAGTAGGTTACCTGCTTGGTACAAAAGGTCAGATTTATCTCATACCTAATTACTACCACTGATGCATGCTCATGTTTTTGTAGATATCTGAAATCTTAATTGGAATTTTGACCAGCAGAAATAAAGTTTTAGGCATCTTGAAGTATAATTTCTGCTTGTAAGATTGTGATTGCTGGAATGGATATCTTAAATTATCATTCTACGTTTTGTTTAGGAGAAATGGTATTGTGGATTTTCAAAATGAATGAATAAATTATTGTAATTATAGATAAAATTGTGGTTTGAGTAGTTGTCAAAACAGCTTGCAATGAAGATTCCCCTGACTGATCCAGGAGCTTATTTTAGGGCTGACTGAGCCTTCAGATAGCTAAAGTGTTTTTTTAACGATTACAAAATTTTAATGTTTTTTTTTCATGAGAAAATAATAACTTTGTTGCTTTTTGCTTTCAATCACCAGCATCAAGCAAATTAATTTTTTACTAAAAAATAAACATGAATAAACAAAAGTTTATAATTACTCAACACAAAATCTGAACATTCTTTAACAACCTTTATTGAGCTGAGACAACTCATCCTGATGCTGTTTTTATCACCGCCGGTGACTTTAATCAGTGCAATCTATGGACTGTTTTCCCTAAATATTATCAGCATGTGGACATTCCCACCCATGAAAAGAATACAGTGAATCACATCTACAGTAACATATGCGATGCATAATGGGCTGCACCTCACCCCACTTCGGACACTCTGACCCCATCTCTCTGTTCCTGTACCCTGCCTTCAGACAAAGACTGAAACAAACAAACCCTGTCACCATTGAAGTCAAACACTGGACACCAGAGACTGAGAGCACCCTGCAGGACTGTTTTGCTCAGACAGACTTGGATGTGTTTAAGGCTGCAGCCACACTGGAGGACTCTTCCATCAGCATACAGGACTATGCTGGGTATGTGACTGGGTACATTAGTACTTGTATTGATTCCATCGTGCCCACCTCACAAGTCAGGAAGTTCCCCAACAAGATAGCCCTGGATAAACAGTCAAGTTCGCCATATGCTGCGTGCCCGCTCCATTGCATTTAGATCAGGCAATGAGACGGAGTACAAAGCTGCAAAATACACAAAATATTGAGGAGGATCAACCCCTGCAAGGCAGCAGGACCAGACAACATCCCTGGACGGGCTCTGAGAGCATGTGCTAACAAGCTAAATGATGTTCTCACCTCCATCTTTAACCTCTCCCTCATTCAGAGCAAAGTTCCCTCCTGCTTCAAAACCACACCCATCGTCTCCCTTCCCAAGAAGATCCCACCTACCTGCCTGAACGATTACAGGCCAGTATCCCTCACTCCAATCATTATGAAGTGTTTTGAGAGAGTGGTGCTGGCCCACATTCAGAGCAGCATACATCCTGGACCCCCTGGACCCCCTGCAGTATGCCTATCGGCTTAACAGATCTACTTCTGACGCCATCGCTGCTGCAATCCATTATCCTCTCACCCACCTGAAAAACAAACACTCCTACATCAGGATGCTCATGGTTGACTACAGCTCCACCTTCAACACAGTCAACCCCCAAAATCTCACCCACAAACTGTCTACACTAGGCCTTAATCCCACTCTCTGTGACTGGCTCCTGAACTTTCTGACGGGCAGGCCCCAGTCTGTCAGGATCAGTAATAGGACTTCAGTCAAATTCAAATTCAAATTTATTTGTCACGTACAAAATCATACACAGTACAATATGTAGTGAAATGCTTGTTACGACTGTCAATATCAAGAAGAAAAAGAACAATAATAACTATAACTTTCTGAAGGACATAGTTAAAGGTCAATATAAATATAAAAATATAAAATATAAAATAAAATAAAATATAAAATGAAAAAAATAAAAATAAAAATATAAAATAAAATATAGAATACAAAAATATATAAAATGAAATATAAATGCAGTGGCGATTTTACAAGTAATACTGTATGTAAAGTGTCAAGTGTCTGTAAAGTGTCGGTGTAGTATTCACACAACATGTCCAGTGAGTGTGGTTGTTGTGTGCGCAGAGTAGTGCAGGGTGTACAGAGTGCAAATTGTGTGTGAGCATCACTATAAACACGGGCGTCCCGCAGGGATGTGTCCTCAGCCCCATCCTCTACACCCTGTTCATCCATGACTGCACTGCCTCCCACAGGGACAACATCATCCTGAAGTTTGTTGATGCAGGCAGCCTACAGGAGAGAGGTAGCCAGCCTGGTGTCATGGTGTCAACAGAACCAAAAAAAAAAAAAAACCAAGAGATGACAGTGGACATGAGGAAGGAGCGGAGACCTTATCAGCCATTGTTCATCCGAGAGCTTGAGGTGTAAATGGTGAGCACCTTTAAATATCTGGGGATCCACATCAATGAGGACCTGACCTGGACATTCAACACCACACAGCTGGTGAAGAAGGCTCAATAGAGGCTGTACTTTCTTTGGAGGATGAGGAAGTTTGGCATGTCGCCCAGGATCCTCGGCAACTTCTACAGCTGCATTGTTGAAAGCGTCCTACCGTGGACCACCGTGTGGTATGGCACCACTACTGTTATGGACCGCAAACGCCTGCAGAGTGGTGAAGACTGCTGAGACGATCACCAGGACCTCACTGCCCTCTCTGCAGAGCATCTACCACCGCAGAGTCCCCCAGCAGTGCTGCCTCCAAAGACCCCACCCACCCCCAACATGGAAGAAGTATGAAATGCAGAACTTCCAGGTTACGGAACACCTTCTTCCCTAATGCCATCAGACTCCTAAACAGATGACAGGAATATATAATACCTCATTTGACTGTTTGCATCCTCGCCAACTGCACATGCAATATTGCACATAAAACTGATGATGTTGCCACAGTATTTATAATCTTATTGTATAGTTGTTGTTGTTTTGCACAATTTTGCACAGTGTATTTACATCGTACAGCCACAGTCTTAGGTCTATGTATAGTCTCTATCTATATTTCTTTATTTCTTGTCATGTAGTCTATCGATATCCTTGTGTGTTTGTTTGTTTTGTTTAACCTATATATAAAAAAAAAAACTTTTGGTATTCAATGTGGACAGCAAGGGAAGATTTTCACTGTACAGGGAAACATGTTTCCTGACTGTATATATATATATATATATGACAATAAACTCTTTGAACTTGAACTTATTGCGGTTCTTAAATTTAAAACTATAAAATCACTGAGGTCATGATCGGATTTGTCCAGTTGATGGCAGTGTTTCATTTTTTTTATTTATTCATTTATTTATTTATTCCTTCCTTCCTTACTTCCTTCATTCATTCACTCAACCTGATAGCTGGGCTCCCGTCACTGAGTTGATGCTGATTTGCTGTCAAGGACTCTGAAACCAGTATACGCACAACATACAATTTTTTTTTGCTTGGAAAACTTTTAAATTAGTTTTCCCCCCTTCACTTTACTTTAGTTTGTTCTTGAAAAACCTATGATGGTTGACTTCCTTTAATAGTATAACCCTTTATTTTTAACAAATAAGGAATCATATTTTATATATATACATACATACACACATACATATATACACACAAACATATATATACATATGTATATA
>JBCNYH010000026.1:33723408-33738824 GCA_039654325.1 Tandanus tandanus
TATATATATATACATATGTGTGTGTGTGTGTGTGTGTGTGTGTGATATATTGCTCTAAGTATGAGACTGAATATGAGTGAAAGCTGCTATGTGAAACAGGTTTCCTTGATTACAGCCAGCTTACCGTGAGTGTGTTGTCGCAGTTTTGAGATTGAGATTTTAACAAACCCTGCACCTCGCCACTGCTGAATTTGTTGGCATCCTTGCTGAGTTTCACTCGGTATCGTGTCCACTTTTTTTGCTCCAGCTTCACCAATCTGATTGTTTACTACTCAGGGAAAGATTTATATGAATTGAAGAGAAACAAGAGCATCCACTACAGCAACTATACCGCTGGTGCCTCTGTGACCTCACAGACAATAAACCCACATGAGGGACAAAGTTGATTTTTCATGCCCTTCTGCTGTGAGTATGTATGCAATGTGACACTGACTGATGAACGCTGAGTTGCATGGCGATTGTCAAGGGCACTGAAACCGGTCCTTCTGTAACACAATAAAGCAGTTTTTGTTTTTGAAAGCTGTTGTGGGATGTTCCATGTGATGGGTTAGACCACTTATCAAGGCCCTAGTGTGGCCCCGTCTCTTGGTCCCACACTCTGTCTCTTTGTCTCTCTGTCACGGTCATCCACCAGTCTGCCACATGATCTACACTGTGATGATTTTTCTGTGACATCATCACCTACTGATTGACTCACAAACTTTGTGACATCATCACCCGTACACACTCTGTGACAGAGGAGTGCTACCACCCTGGGGTTTTCCACCCACAGACACAGAGCCTTATGCACTTCTTCTAGTTGTGGGATGTCCCATGTAAGGGAGAGACCTCTCAGAGATGCTCTTACAGGGGCCGGACTTCGTGTCCCTCTGTCTCTCTGTCACTTTGAATCTGTTTCCCTGTTACAATAATGACCATCACCTACTGACTGCTCTACATGCTGTGATACTGCACACACTGGACTCGAACCCAGGACCTTCTTGCCACAAAGTGTCTCTTCAATTATAAAACATCCAGGTATATGCTATAAATTAACTGCACTAAAATGTCAGGAATCAATTAATTTTTTTCTGTATTTTATGTTGGCAAAAAACCCACAGCAATATGATCATCTTATTTTATTATGAAACACATTTACAGAAAAACTATACTCTGATTTTCTTTAAAGGAAGACAATATGTAGCTGATGTTCATGTGTGTTAAGAGGTGAATCTTTAAGGCTCTGATTTTACTGAAGTTATCTCAGTACAAATCCAGTATAGGTTTTTTTCCAGTTTTCTTTTCTCAAATTACGACAGATACCTCCCTCTTGGAATATACTGAAGATATCTATCCATCCATTCATCCATGCACGCATTGGTTTCTTTCTATAATTCTCTCTCTCTCTCTCTCTCTCTCTCTCACACACACACACACACACACACACACACACACACACACACACACACACAAATGTCATAGTGATGAAGCCCTTATAAACCTTTGCAACAATAATGAAGTAATGAATAAAACATTTGGGAACGTGCTGTTTGTATGAAACTAATCAGCAGCAGGCTGGTGTGATGCCACACAGTGCAGAGTCACTGAGTTTGTATTCTTTTGTCTGAAATTTCACATTGGAAAACAGTGGTTGTGTAATGAAGACAACATTAAATCTATCTTCCCAGGGTCATGAACATGATATTCATACTGATGAATCACATTAGACACCAAAGAGGAAGGAAATGAAAACAATGTTTCCTGGCAACTTTTTCTAATACGAAGAAGAGCACTCAGAGAGAGCAAACCCCCGCCAAGCCCAGTAATCCCCCATTTGAGCCACAATGTCAAAATCTTCATATTTCACAATGTTAAAGAACTTGGAAAAAAAAAAAAAATTCATGATTTCAGAATTTGATCCAGATCATCTCCAAAATCTAATGGAGGCTTTCTTGTCCAAAGCCCTACCTCGAGTGAAACATCACCTCACTGTTGGAGCTAACTAAATATAGAAGAGGTATGACGGACACAAATATCACATGAAGTCATTTTGAGAAGCATGAATACGAATAAACCTATTTATTTAGACTTATAGATTTTATAGAAAAGTGGTGGACACCAGAAGAGAAGAACACCAACAGACACACGTAGTTAGACATTCAATTCCTGATCACAACAGCTTCGTCTGCACCTGCAAGGAAGGACTTATGGCCCAAAAAGAGCATGTCAAGCCCTTTGAGCATCACTCACAATCAGAATCAGAATCAGAATACTTTATTGATCCCGGAGGAAATTGTGTGCCGCCAATGGACTGCTGACAACGAATCTTCCAGAGCCATGAGTCATGAGTCCTGTTCCCGAAGATCTACCACCCACAGGACTGAAGCCCCAACAGTAATCATGCCCATCTGACCACTCATTGCTTTAAGGAATTTTTATTCAACTTAGAATGTTAGATTATGGTTGATGATAAAACCTACAGGATGGTAGATCTCCAGGAAAAGGGTTGTGACCAGTGTTCTAGAGCATAGGTATGAGCATTTTCAGATGGACCTATCCGCAAAGAGCACAATGCAGGTATAAAATGGTCCCATCTTGTACTGCTGACAATGTTCCACCCTTCTCAGCGTTTTCAATCGATCAGCAGTGAAATGTTATAAAAGATATTGAATGTTTAATTAGAAATGTTAATCTTCCACAAAATAACATGTAACTGTATACAAATAAAGACAATAGCTCATTGTCTTTCCTTAATACATGTAAATGATCATCTATTCCTTCATCATTAGTTCCAGTCTCTATGACCTGTCAGTCAGCACCCATAAAATGACCCATATCTTCGTACATTGTTGGTTCACACTGTGCTCCCAGCAGCCTTGTTTTAAATTAAGGTGATTCTCATTTTGTCCTCTCAGCTTCTGTCGAAAGTTGCCTCACATATTTGCACAGGCGTTCATGAGATGACAAGTGACAGGGCGTGGGTGGCCTACACCAGGTGGAACAGTCCAGGTGGAGGATGTGGTTATTTATTCTTATCCCTGGGATTCTAGGTTGCTAATTTCCATATGTATTTGTTCAAAAATAAGTTTGAACAACATACAGTCAAACAATCGGCTCATGTATAAACACTGACTCCGTTCATGAACTCTGTGCACTTTTCTTCCAGTTGAGCGTGAGTGTCATCAAGATTGACGTCATCGAGGAAACCTCTTCATTTGCTACCTGACCAGTTGCCTAGCAACAGCACAGCACACCAGCTGATGGCTTTGCAAAATGTAAATGATCAAGGCCTTGGTGGAGGCGAGATGCCTTGTGTAGAGCTCCAGGGCTGTTCAGTTCATCTAAATAGATCTGCCTTTTAGTGAGCCATGCATTTCTTGCTTCATGTTATTTGTGTGGGTGTGACCCTGGTGATGGTGTGTTTGTATGTGTTCGGTGTTACTACTGCTTAAAACTGATTCTGCCCTAGTTTTGTGTAAAAAAACAAAAAAACAAACAAAAAAAAAAAACCACGAATCTATTAGGAAATAAGAAAAAACAGAATCAGTGTTCTTAATCATTTCTTCTTCAATAAACAGAATTAATGTACAACAATACGTTACTTCATGTAACATGGAAAAAAATATTTATTTCAAGTGAACACATTTGGTAATGTACAGTACAAGCCAACATAGAAAGCAAAATAACAAGCGTTAGATGTATAAAAAAAAATGTGCTCTGGCATGTAAAACAATAACTTCTTGAAATCCCTGATGATGAAATCCATCTGTGATGAAGAGAGGCTGAGGGTCTTTTTAATTTCTCATACATGCCAGTGACACCACTGTAGGCAAAAGCTCAAGATTTTGTTTGAACATAATTAAAGGAAATTGGTCACAAAATTAAAAAAAAATAATAATAATTGATCAACTGAATGGAAGGAATATCTTGGGTGTTTTTTAAGACTTGGGTGCATTGAGCCAACAACACATTTCATTAAATAAATGAATGATTCCCTATATGGCCAAATGGAAAGATGCATGTCATCCTTTACCATATTTCTGGGGTGTCAATCTCATTTTCACTGAGGAGCGTGTAACTAAATTTAAAGGTGATCGAGGGCTGAATAATCACTGAACTGAATCTATTCTAAAAGGGCAACCATGAAATCCACATGGCAAAATTCTTTTAGGCATTTGTCCTCTTTTCCTTTATTCACTTGTAGTTTTTGACGACGTTTAACAGTGACAGGCTAGCATGCAATCTTTCTTGAGTCATAAATAAATAGCTGTTTACTTGAAATAGGTTGCCGCCACCTAGTGG
Organism: Tandanus tandanus; assembly: GCA_039654325.1. Classification (NCBI taxonomy): domain Eukaryota; kingdom Metazoa; phylum Chordata; class Actinopteri; order Siluriformes; family Plotosidae; genus Tandanus; species Tandanus tandanus. The sequence goes on from JBCNYH010000026.1 coordinate 33,727,690, forward strand.
AAGGACGATGAATTAGGTTTCATGGTAATGGTTGATGCAAAGAATGTACGATAATCATATTCTTTAAAAACTCTTGTGGGCCACATAAAATGACCGGGCGGGACAAATTTGGCCTGCGGGCCTTGAGTTTGACACCTGTGCCATATATGGTAGGAGCCTGACGTTGGGTGGGTGGGTGTTGTTATATGGGGCACCACACATGTGCAATGAGCAATTTCTGCAGAAACTACGGATGTCCATGTAGGTACTAAGGTTAAGGCAACCCATTTCCTTTAATGTCGTCACTGGTTATCATTTCTATCCAGGCAGAGGTGCCAACGATGGTAACAAGAAGATCCTAGTAGAGAATAAAGCCCTGTTGTTTCTGTCAACCATACAAAAACTAAAATTTTGCATATTTTCAGGTTCATAGATTTCCACAAGACCTAAAAGACTGAAGTAACCTCTGAACTTTCATGTCTCGTGTCCTTTCCAACTGAATAGGCTTTTCTGCCAAGTGATTCATTTGGTTTTATAGTAACTTTAACTAAGAAAGGTGAAACATGATCAATGCTAGGCTAAACTATAAATATTGGCACCTCTGCATACATCACAGGTGTCTGTCAATCCTTTAACCACATTTTCATTTCACTTTGTTCAGATCTCAACAAACAAACCCTGCCAAAATTCTTCATTTTGACAACAAGATGTAATGAGTTAAATTTATAGGACATGATTTTTTTTTTTTGTAGGGAGTCACACAGAAGGAATAAGGAAAAATAAATTAGCATAGTACAAGGTGTGGCACACAAAATACACAGTATATACAAACAGAAAGCACTTGAGAAGACAACTGGACATTCATCTGTGAGTTCACACATTACACTGTATGGCCTTTTACCTCATTTAACTTTTTTGGGCCTGGCACTGATATACATCACTCCAAACTGAGGTTCTGATTTACAAATCCATAAATAATGTAACTTGAAAAATGAGTCAAAATAATTTGCATAATTATGCAAAAAATGCATAATTTTATTTCTAAAGTTGATTACTGTTAGTATTTTGGAGGCAATTCGAGAGAGAAGCCTGAGCCATGTTGTCTTTTCAGTCATCTACTGGTTGTTGTTGTTTTTTCGTTTGTTTTTTTTAGCAGGCTGCAGTTCCCTTTTCCCAGAATTCTTTGATATTCATGATGTATTAAAATTAGTGCAATTTAAAACAACATATTGATTTTTTAAAGAACCATTTAAAAAACATCAGTCTCTCAAACCCACATAGTATGAGAGTAATAGGTTAAACTATAACTGCCAGATTTGGGGCATTTGCAGTTCAAAAGCATGTAAAACCACTAAAGCGTAAAATCTAAGAGATTACGTTATACTTCCCAAACAAAAAACTGCAACTACAATAAGGAGAGTGAATTGGCCCCAAATTTAAGATCTTCCACACTCTCATAAATATTGTTGCCACGTATCAGCTTAAAGCATTAGGACATTTTCCATGGTGACTGTACAGCAAACAACTATAGCTTGAGCATCTTCATATCAAGTTTACGATAAATCATTTACAGCAGTGTGGTGAGAGAAATGTCAGTTGTGCATTTCAGCATCAGTTATTGTTGCTCTAATCATGTTTTACCACAAAGAAAATCAAAGACACAAGGAACATGATCTGAAACGACGTAAACAGCGAAAGGAACAATCGGACTTCTTACGAAACAGCACTCATTTGAGCCTCAGTCAAAAACAAATGGTACTTTCTGCTCAGAAGTGAGTCATCATTCCATCAAAAATGAGCATTCCAGCATTGCACAGCCAGCGCTAGCGACATTTTTTTATGAACATTGCTGGCGTGTTTGGTGCCAGGTTTTAAACTCAAAAAGTCTTTGAAAGAAAAAAAAAAAAAAGGAAATCAAACAAAACTACCAAGTTTGTATTTGGAGGTTCCAGACCTTCATGTATGAGTGCTGAGAAAATGAGCTGTTCAAACCACAGACAAATAGGCCAGGTTACACCATGCACTGCTAGGTGGTCGATGACAGGGCATGCAAGCGTCCGTTATGAGCGTGGCGAGGATACCGACAGCCATGGACAGGGTATCCTCATTCCTATGAAGTGCATGATGGCCCGTGTGTTTGCTTGGTGAGAACAGGGGGATGTTGGGAGGCTATGGAAAGCATCAGAATGGATATACTGCTGAAGCCTAGTGGGGGGTGGGGGGTGGGGGGGGAGCAGTGGCATTGAAAGTTTGTCAAGGTGTGGTCAAATAATCATGGATTCTATGCAAATCAGGGTGGTTTGGATTATTCAATTGTAAATCAGCATTAAAAATGTGCTCACCTCCACAGGTTAAAGATTATCCTGCTTTTGTGTCTACCAGTTGCATTTGCACATTGAGGGGCATGGTCTCACGCCCATATCCTCCCTTTGACTGCATTTGGTTTTGAATTGAGTTCACCTTTAAAAAAAAAGGCAAATAATTATTAAATGGCAAGTAAACTATGGAACTATTACAGTATATTTATAGGAAAGTATTATGGGCCTCATTTATCAAACTGAATACATTCATTCTAAACCACGTAATCCTACTAGAGTTGCAGGGATGCTGGAGCCTATCTCAGCCAACTCTAGGCAAAGGCAAAGTACACCCTGAAACAGATCATTGCTAGACCATCGCAGGACCAACACATACTATCATTCAAGCCAATCAAGAATACCCAATTAACTTAATGTGCATGTCTTTGGACTGTAGGAGGAAACCAGAGCACCATGAGGAAACCCATGCAAGCACAGGGAGAACGTGCAAACTCCACACAGAAACTCAAACCCACTTGGGCTCAAACCCAAGACCTTCTTGCAGTGAGGTGGAAGTGCTAACCACTATGCCACCCGTGTGTGTTGGAAACAAAGCCAGAACTTTTCTCCATTGGATTCTGGGTAGTTAAAGATATATTGGCAATCTAAATAGCTGCTGGATCGCAGAAAAAAGCTGATTACTCAACGCAGGGGAAATTATCTTACAGAGTCCATGCCGCTGAACAGATCTCCAGATCCCACGTGGGCCGTGTGGACGAAGTTTGTGGGCTCACCGATCATACTCCTGTCAATGCGCCTCCGCCGCTTCTGCAGAGGAAAGAGAACATACAACATCAGAACATACAACATGAGAAATAGTAAAAAATAAGAAACCACTCATTAGCCAAAGCTTCAGGTGTACTTGTGATTCTGATCTGCCATCACTCCTTAACAGCCTGCTATAGAATTTGGATAACATTTGAATAAATGATAAAGTTATCTTAATCTAAACACAAAAATTACACATGGAAAGGATTCAGAAAGTTAGCCATCTGCATGTGCGACTCATTTCACCTGCCCACAGGAATTCATTTCCTTTTAGCAACTCAACTAGGACCCACACAGAGAGCCCATCTGGGTTTGCCAATGTGGAAGCCACTTAGCTGATCCAAGTAGGCCCCAGTAAAGTCCATGCCTACTTGGTGCCCATGTAACCCAGGCATTACACAGGTGGGGCCCATATACACATAAGGACAGCTAACACGAGGCCACTATAGAACCCTCGGACAATCCCGTATAGGGCCCATTTTTTCAGCCTATTTACGACCACATAGGACCAACAAACAAATTTTAGCTGAATATTAAATGGTGTCACAGACATTCCCACTGGTCACAAATTGTTAGCAAATCATAAAACTAGGAGTATGTGACTCTTATCCTTATACTTAAATAGGGCAATGGGTAGAATTAGTGCCGAGGCTTCTAGATTGTTTTTTTTTTTAATGGAAACCGACTGACCTTTTAAATTAAATGATACGTATGTGGATATATTAGCCTTGCCCAATCAAGCCTTGTAAAAAACAGTCTCATAATGTACAGCTATGAGTTTAAATATTACAGCTTTTTATAGCTTATACACAGTCATGCAAAGTTCAGAGAGGGCTCTGCCTCTGAAACCTCAGCAGAATGTTTATAAAAGTCAACATTTGTGGCTCGATGTGAGTGAGCTGTGCTCTCAGCATCATCAGAAGCTTTTTTCCCCTCCTTCTGCGACTCAATCACCAGTCGACTGCTTCCCACAACCCATGTAGCAGTTGCTATGACGACCCAACTGTGGGTGAGGCGATGGCATTTTACACTTCACTAGACCTGAAATGACAAAACCTGCAGCTGCATCTTCCATCTCGCAGGCATTCTCACCTTCCTGCATTATAAATGTAGTATTTTGTGCTTCTTTTTTATTTTGCAATAGTGTTAGCTAGTTTTCATGGAGGAGTCTGAAGCTTGCAGCAAAGCTTTTTATGCATTTGGTAATTTTTGTGATAACAGTCTCTTCCCAAAACCTGTAGCCAGTTATGGACATTAAAATCAGTCCCCATGACGATATACTATTGCTATGATAAATTATTACACATATTTTTAAAAATACTGTTTTTAGTATTAAATATTATAATTTTGTCAGTAAATATAGTATCATCATACCTAGCTCACTTTAAATGCCACAGTGGAAGTCACTTAAAAAAAACTACACCCATCACCAAAACATTAAGACCAAGCAGCCAAATACACAGCAAACTGCAATGCACTGTGTCCTGACACCTTTCTATTAAAACTGCCATTATCAGTTTAAGCAGTTTGTGCTACAGTAGTTCTTCTATGGGATCAGACCAGATGTACTAGTCTTTATATCAATGAGCCATGTGCACCCATGACACTCTTGCCAGTTCACTAGTTGTCCTTCCTTGGACCACCTTTGGAAGGTATTTACCACTGCATTCCAGGTTCATCGGACAAGACCTGCTGTTTTGGAGATGAATAGACTCAGTCATTTATCCATCACAATATGGCCCTTGTAAAAGTCACTCAGATCCTTATGCTTGCTCATTTTTCCTTCGAGAACTGACTGTTCACTTACTGCCTAATACATCCACTCCTTTGTGGGTGTCACAGTAATGAGATAATCAGTTATCCACTTCACCTGTACTGGTCATAATGTTTTTAATGTTATGGCTGATCAGTATACACTATATCGTGACACATATGTATCATAGAAATGTAATCAGATATTGTGATGTTATATTTGTCACATCATTTATCTGTGATTTTCATTAGCATTACATGTGGAATTATGTGTTTATTGCTATTATGTGTGATAAACCATGCACTAAATCAGTGCAAAACTAGAACCTACAAACAGCTCTTTATTTTGTTTTCATCCAGCACTAAAGACATATGAAAAGTAAAATCACCTCAAGGATATTCTCCAAAGCTGGCCTCGCTCCTTCTCTAACTACAGAACACCCTACCTTCCCTTTAATAAAAACACATTTTAAAAAAACGATGCCATATCTGTTTTTAGTTCATGTGCAGGCCTCGAGCGAAGCATGGATTTGTCTATAAGGACCAGCTTGTACTGTGCCAATCTGGCCTGCTGCTGGGGTGAAGTGCGGGTCAAACGAACAACTTCCCCCACTCAGGGAAGCCCTGTAAGGCTCGCTCGCACTGTATGGCAATTCAAAATGTACAGAACCTCATTAGCCTTTTTTTTTTTTTTCAGGAACACAGAAAGGACAAAAGGTTCCACCATGGGAAGAGCGGTGAACCAAAATGTTAACACGTAACTGGGAAACCGGGTCTCCTGGCCGCTCAGTATTTGCTGATTAATTCATGAGGACATATGGAAAAACTGGGGTGGGGGTGTATAAAAAACAAAAATAAAAATCAGACCAAGAACCAGAGATGACATATGAGCATGTGAGAGCACATGACACACCCACTCCCACCTACAGAACACATCACATCTTCAAATCTTTTGCAACGCCAAGACTAAATGCATAGCCTCTACAAGGAAGGACGGAGAAAAAAAACGCAAGATGAAAAGCATGCCCTATAATGTGACTGTGACTCTCACATGGCTACTTCATCTGCGAGGAAGCTGATTCACTTATACAATGGCAGGAATTCAAACAGCTCTAAAAAAGGAACTTCAGAGGAAGCAAGTCTAAACCAGCATAGCCATTGTGAGCTTGTTACATCCCCCAACAATCCAGTCCTTGTCAAGATGAATTTTATCCTATTAACTTTTGTCTCTGGCACACAACCGCACAATAAATAAGTTCGTAAAGGCACTGACATTTGCGGAACCCCTTTGACATCTCCAGTATAAAAACAACAACAACAACAACACAAGTCCAAGTGAGCTCTTTCATACGCTCATTGCCAGAGACTTTTCCCCCTTTTTTAATAACTCTATCTTGTTTTTATGCACTTTTATACCACACTTATTGTTTTGGTGGTTAAAAAAGGGTTCCAAGCCTTTTTGGCTTAGCATGCTGGCGTCAATCCTCATGGTTCGCTGCTTTAGATTTGTGGTGGAGATCCAGGTTGTTATGCACCCATGGAAACTTCCTACCCTTACAATTACGTGCAAGTGCAAAGATGCTGACCTTACGTCCCTGTGGCGAGACTTACAGGTCTTGTGATTTTTTTCTTGTATTGAACACTTCCTGTTGCTGTAACCAGAAAAATCTTTAATCATTTGTATCAAACATCATGTCCAATCCTCAGACAAAGGCCTACATTTCTGCCCCATGAACAAACCAGCGTCTGGGTCCTTTGACCCGTTCAATGGAATGTAACCAGATACAGTCCTGCCTCACTGCATGCAATTACACTGCAATCTCTATATACCCCCAAGCACTCTAATCAGCCCATGTACACTCCACAGACAATGAAAAGGTTAGCATTTTAACCATACTTAAACTACAACTGCCTTGAGGATCTGCAAAGAAATGATCTGATGATTGCATAATTTTTTAAAAATTCTTTAAATCATGCATTATCATTAAAAGTGAAATACTTGACATTACATTACTACGTTATCATGACATGAAAATAATGTACCAATCATCTGACCAATCTGTACTGTATTTAGGACACCCACTTTTATGACACAATTTACTAGTTTTAAAAATTGAATTATCCATAAAAATAGGCCATATATGAAGCATATTACATTTTTAAAAAAAGTCAGAACAAATGGATGGAGCTATAACATATTTCTATCTGCTAATAAATACATCCTGATCACTAAAATATGTAAACAACTGCAATTTATGTGCATTGCCTTTTACTGCAGTATGGAAAAGGGCAGCTTACAGGAGAGCAGAAAGCGAGTCATATTACTGCCTGATCATCTACATGTCTGTGGTCAACCACCGCAGAGGAAATGATCCAGACGTAGGTCTGTCATACTCTTACTGCATTCTGGTGCTAAATTATGACTGACTGCAGGTGCAGCCCACACACACACACACACACACACACACACACACACACACACACACACACACACACAGCAAAGAGCTTGTCTGTTTATGTTCAAAAGCACTTCAGCAAAAAGACAATAAAAACAATAATGTAAAACCGGAAGCTCATAAATTAAATTCAAAAGCACAATGCTACTACAATGTTAGTGCAAGTTATCTGTCTAAATTGCTCCACACAGAACAGCCATAAGGTCTCTTTTGGCTCATTATAAATTAAATGAGTTCAAAAGCAATAAATACTAGATCATAGTTAGTTTAGATTCCAAGCTGACAAATGTTATGTCAGCTTTTCCACCTGAGTGCCAGTGAGGTGCTCTTCCTGTTCTACCTTTTCACTACATTTTAACATCTAAAGCAGCTTATGTGTAGTTAAATTTAAATACAGTACATAATAAAAATAATCACCGTCATTGAAGATTAGTATATGCTACATGGGAACAGCGCAATCTGACAATCTGAGTGTGCAACACTCACAGTTTATCATGGTCACATTGAGCAGGCGTCATCATTATTATTCCATAAGTGGAAAAATAAACCATAAAAATCAAGCTTTAGTTAGTTTTCGAGTAGTATACTGAAATGCCTATATGGAGCGCAGTTTACACGTTTCGTAGTTGTACGAAACACGTAGTATGTAGAATGGGCAGTGGTGGCTCAGTGGTTAAGGTCAGGGGTTCAAGCCCTGTACTACCACTGTTGGGCCCTTGAGCAAGGCCCTTAACCCTCAGTTGCTCAGCTGTATAAAAATGATTATTGTAAGTCCCTCTGGATAAGAGCGTCTGCCAAACGCTGTAAATGTCTGTGCAGCCTTGCCAAGAGAATGTATATGTATTAAAGTTTGAATGTGTAGGCTAACAAGACGCCATTGGTTACATAGTTTTAGTTTCCTTTTCTTTATGTTTTCACAGAGTATATACTAAAACTCTTAAAGAGAGTTAAAAAGATTCTGCACCTGATTGTACTCACAGAGTACATCTGCTTCCATTATGATTGTAAAAAATGTAAGAACGTTGTTGTAAGAATGTTAGTTTTTGGTTCTGTTCCTGTGTAGTATATACTAAAACAATTATGCGCTTCAGGCTTAGTGGATGTTGCTGAATTTAATATTTCTTTATTAAATACCAAAATGATTTAAAATATGTTTATCATAAGTCTTAGACTATGGAGACCCATTAATGCGTTCCAGCCCTCCAAAATGCCCCCAAGTATGTCTAATATAAAAGATTTTAAAGGTTGTTTAACTCATAAATAATAACCTATGTTTAACAAAAGTAAACACAAACAAAAATGTATTAATAAAATGAATAAAAAGAAAAAATAAACCTCCACTTTACCTTGAAGACGCGATGAGAGTGGCATAAGTGACATTAGGAGAAGGAGAGGGAGGAGGAGGGGGGTTAGTTTTTGGAAGGAGGATCTCCTTCCCTGAGAATGTCTGGTCTTTTAGGCGGGGGCGCACATGTGCTGGCATCACTAGCATATGGTAGCATAGCATATCGATAATCTCTTTCTTCAGTATGACAGTTATTTTATCTTTGCGTTTCTTTTCACTACTGTCCTTCTTTCCAATATTCTTTTTAGTCGCCATGGTAATACAGTTTTCACTGTAGTAATTATTACCAAGAAGCACAAAGTTAACGATAAATTCGCAAGAGATGCTTACGTGACGAGACACAGATGCTATTTGACTCGCCCAGCATTCCACAGCCACTGAGATGATGACACAATGCTGCGTGATCACGTGATCCACGAGTGATTCTTTGTTTTGCTTACTCGTGTGCGGGGCGTTCTCGTGTCATGAGCCATTCCTCGTGTATCAGTGCAGAAAATACTCATAAGCGTCCCTTAAGCAAGTTCCTCGTATAAAGGGACACTCGTCTTGCGAGGTGCCACTGTATATTTCAAAGGAATGTTGAGTAATTTTTTATTTTAAGCAGAAATATTCATGGAATTATGATTCACAACAGATTTTCCATCGCCTAGATGTTTTGGATGTATAACGCCCGAGTACAGTGTGGGAAGAAGGGAAAAAAAACTATATTTAAATTTCAAGACACATCTTGCGTGTGATCTCTGCTCTATGTTCCTTCATTTAGGTCTTAAAGTCAGTGCTTATCCAACAGCAGATGACAGGTCTGAACTAGGACACACACACACACACACACACACACACACACACACGACTTGAGGCAAACTGTGACCTAATTTAATGAAAATCATATTCGAAAATAACACTGAGAATTAAGATGAAGAGAGGACTCACAGCTGATTCGTAAGGCACTGATTTGCATTAATAATTTAGGCACTGTGTTTTTAATAACCCAACTTCCTGGAGCACATTGTCCTCTATATTACTGCTCTTGTATTCAACGGTGACAATAAGCCATTGGAAAAGTACTAGGCAAAGGCAAAGGGGGAACTCCACACCCAACTTTCACTGCCAATAATGATTACCTAAGTAAAGAAGGTACAAGGCAAAGTTGCTATTTACGACTGGTAAGTTTTTAAAGCTATCTAGCTATTTAAATCACAGCCTATGCTATAAAATGTATTAAATTGTAACTATTCTGGCTATATGTTATGTAAAACTATCCATCTTGTCAGTATTCTTAAGATTATGTGAGTGAGAAAAGTTAAAGAAATGTTTCCATTTACCTCAGAAGCTGATGTAAGATAACATGTAATGCAAGCATATGACTATGAATCATGCTGAAATCATGGAATACATGTGCCAAACTGCAGTCATCACCAACAATGTGATTTCCGTCATTGTATGACAAGATACTTGCTAGAAACTGTCAATAAATATAAGTTCATAATTAATTGATTATTCTATAGATGTTTTAAAATGTTAAGCCATGTTCTCCGGGAAAAATCAGCTAAAGCAAATGCCAAAAATTCTCTGTGAAAGAATTTTTGGTGTAATTTTATGTAATAATAAAAAAAATGTTTATTACAGCCCATGACAAGTTCCTGCCAAAGAGCAAGCAGCCAATCAGCATTGTGATGCTTAACAGCCAGTCAGCAATGTGATGCATGACAGCCTATCAGCAATGTGTTGCATAACCAACAATTAGCAATGTAATGCCTAACAGCCAATCAGCAAATTGATAATTAACGATAACTGATATCAGCTACTAAACAAACAAAAAAATTTTTTCACCACAGATGAAATGCTCCTTATTCTTTGAACATTTAAGCAATATTTGGACACATTTTGCTTGGAAAGTAGACAAAAAGTGGGAGGTAAAAGCATGGTTTCTGGAGCATACTAATACCATTACTTTTTATTGGCTGATCCTACTGCATCACTCCACACATTTAACACACAAATGATTTTATAGTCTAATAATTCTTTGTATAAGATAAGCCAACAGAAGGTGAAAAGTCATCTTAACTGAATATTTCAGTGTAGTGCAGCCAATTTTTTTTTGCTCATTGGTGTTGATTATGGTGCGAACCAACGAAACACTTCAGATTCCTCACATGTTTTTGCCTTAAAAGGCCTTGAGTGACATAATTCATCTCCTCCCAGCAGCTTCTAAATACAGAGCAACAGACAGGAGGAGTAACATGGAGATGCACATCACTTAGACCTGGATCGCTTCAGACCAGGTACTGCCCAAAACACTTCACCAAATCATTCCCCATTCATCTGTATGTTAAATTATTATATATTTCATTTAAAGAAAAATAACATGGAAATTAAATAAAATGTGAAACAGTAAAGTAAAACGGCCCTGCGATGGCCTGGCGAGCTGTCCAGGGTGTACCCCGCCCTCGCCCAGAGTCGGCTGAGATGGGCGCCAGC
>JBCNYH010000026.1:33769773-33802392 GCA_039654325.1 Tandanus tandanus
ATGGCCTCGGACTTGGAGGTGCTGATTCTCATCCCGGTTGCTTCACACTCAGCTGCGAATCGCTCCAGCGAGAGCTGAAGGTCCCGACTCAATGGAGCCAAAAGGACAACATCATCTGCAAAAAGCAGAGACGAGATCTTATGGCCACCAAACCAGAAGCCCTCAACACCTTGACTGTGCCTAGAAATTCTATCCATAAAAATTATGAACAGAACCGGTGACAAAGGGCATCCTTGGCGGAGTCCAACCCCCACTGGAAACGAATTCGACATGTTGTTACCGATGCGGACCAAGCTCTGGCTCCGGCAATACAGAGACCGAACGGCCCGTAGCAGCGCGTCCGGTATTCCATATTCCCGGAGCACACCCCACAAGATAGCCCGAGGGACACGGTGGAAAGCCTTCTCCAAGTCCACAAAGCACATGTGGACTGGTTGGGCAAACTCCCAACCCCCTCCAGGATCCTGCAGAGTGTGTAGAGCTGGTCAGTTCAATTCATTAAAAATAAAGATGAAGCAGCGAGACAGAAACACGGGGTAGATTTCAGTAATGAACCACCCAGAGCTGAGAGGGGAACAAAAACACCTCCTGGAGAGCTGATGAGGAGAGAAATATCAGGACACTGAAGGGTGACGGACAGCCGGATTAGAAATCATTACGATTCCTGACTCTATACCTGTGAGTTCGGATCTTTGCTCCTCTGAGAGGATAAAAATGCCACAGCCATGAAATATTCGGACCATTCCAGGTAGTCCTGTCTCTTCCTCGCCTCAGCAGGGACGGCCGAGCTGTAAGGGGATCGAGAAAAACACAGGGTTTCATGCAAACTAATCACAGGAGCATTCTCAGAATTTTACAAAAACAGGTCCCTTGCTGGGCGGTACGGTGGCGTAGTGATTAGCATGTTCGCCTCATAGCAACAAGGTCCTGGGTTCGAGTCCAGTTTGCATGTTGTTCCCGTGCTTGCATGGGTTTCCTCCAGGTACTCTGGTTTCCTCCCACAGGCAAGGACATGCATGTTAGGCTAATTGCCTGTTCCAAATTTCCCCGAGGTGTGAGTGTGAATGGTTGTGTGTGCGTGTTGCCCTTCCATGGACTGGCAAGCTGTTCAGGGTGTACCCCGCCTTCGCCCAGTGTCGGCTGAGAGAGGCTCCATCCTCCCCACTACCATAGTAGGTGAAGCAGTTCAACAAGTGAGTGGGTGAGTGGGTGGGTGGGTGAGTGGGTGAGTGAGTGGGTGGGTGAGTGAGTGGGTGAGTGAGTGAGTGAGTGGGTGGGTGGGTGGGTGGGTGGGTGAGTGGGTGAGTGAGTGGGTGGGTGGGTGGGTGAGTGAGTGGGTGGGTGAGTGGGTGGGTGAGTGGGTGGGTGGGTGAGTGAGTGGGTGAGTGAGTGGGTGAGTGAGTGATGAGGTCCCTTGCCATGACAAAGTGCAGGAATTCTTATAACACACCTGTGTGCAAAACTTTGTACACCCTTAGGACAGAATGAAGACGCACCCTTTCAGATTTTTTCCCCTGCAAAGCTCTTTACATGCGTCTCCACCCCACAGCTTTGATCCCAAATAAAACACCTCCTATTTTATATTCTAATCTTTTTAACCTGACGATTTCTCCTGATGTTCTATCCAGGGGGTAAAACACAGTATTGGTGCTGGTTTGAATTTTTCTCATGTTGTGCTCCTAACACAGAGAATTAGTTTGCTATGAAAATAGATCCTGAGGTTTTTCCTATGTGGAGGACGACAATCTTACGTCCCTGAAAATTCCAAGTTGCTCACGTCAGTCGTTTTGCGGATTTGGTTTTATATGTTCCTCTAAAATGGCAGTTTTTCAGTGTTATTCTGTCTCACTCGGAAAAGTTCTCATTTTAACTGCAGTTTACTGATATTTCATCCACAGTGTTGACGCTGAAACTGCTGTAAGATCATAGAGACGCATATCCTGTAATAAAAGCTGGTTGAATTGAAGAAATCTTTTCGAAACGACAGATTTTATCCCAAAATCACTAACGACGGCGTTCCTGTTGAAAGTGTCCGTAACCGTGTCAGGTTCATGGTGCGAGATCTTAACCATGGTGCGTCTCTGAACGCTGTGCTTTCTGTGTGAAATACGTTTCATCTGTATGAAACTGAAGATCCTTGGACATGTGAAATAGTAAAAGGTTCCGGACACTACTCACTAAACGATCGGATTAATCAGACTGTGTTTCTGAGTATTACACCTCTGAGGTGGTTCGAGCTCGGATGATGCAGAAACACCGCATTAATTCTTAGAATAGAATTCTACCTGAAATTCTACTTTTCACCTGAGAGACACTTCTCAGCTCCACTGCTGTTTCATTGGCTCAGCAGTTGTGACGCAACACCGAGGTTTGTTTTGAAAGCTGGATTAGCTCTCGATGCTAACTATACTTTTAGCTGAGCCACTTTGACTCCAGGGATTTTACCTTTGTATCTGATGAAAGTTGATGTTTCAGGTGTGTTTTATTCGTTTTCATCGCATCTGAACATTTACATAAATACATAACAGCCATGATTTATTCAATCTGTTCCTGAACCCGTCAACGACAGCCATGTTTCTCAGTTGCCTAGCAACACTGCTCGCCCAACTTCATAAACTTCAGTTCATTGCACATGTATTATAAAAATAAATAAATGTTAGCTTTAAACACTTTAATGACTCCAGTCCGTGTAAAACATGGTGGGACAGAGAGACACTGACTTCACCCCTATACAGACCCAAACAACACGTTTATTTATTTATTTATTATTATACCAAACTTTATTTAACTCACCCATTGCGTATCGCGGATGTGCCGTTTTCCTGTGAATTCATCCTGCACTTTATGAAGCAAAGGCTGATCACGTTAACACACAAACACTGCAACAACTATCACGCGGATAATATTTCCCGCTAAAAACCTACAGTGGTCCAATCACATCGCACGTTTTTCCGGAAAGCGTGCGGGCATATTGAAGACAGTCAATACTGCGCAATAAAAACGCAGACATATTTTTAAGTACCATCCCTCTGCTTCTTCATCTTCTTCATCTTCTTCTTCTTCTTCTTCTTCTTCTTCTTCTTCTTCTTTTTCTTCTTCTTCTTCTTCTTCTTCTTTTTAATTAAAAAACTTTATTCCACAGCATATTATTTGAAGACTATGCTACAAGAATGTTTCCAGATACAGATAATGAATCAATATTAAAATTGAACAAAATACTTTTCAAAAAGAGAGAAAAAAATAATAAAAAATTTATGAATCAATGCAACTGATTGATGGTATATAAGCTGTATTAATTATAACATGGGGTGCATATCTATTTAATTTCTTTTTTGTTTGACTTTATACATTTTTACTCTGTTCACATTAATAAAACCAAACTGAAGAACCTGGTTTTTTTACTCATCTGATTGAAATGTATACTTATATGATTTTAAACAGTGAATCATTAGCCGAACCGATTAACCCTATTAGGGTCACAGGGACGCTGGAGTCTATCTCAGCCAACTTTGGACGAAGACAGGGTACATCCTGAACAGCTCACCAGTCCATCAAAGGGCCAACACACACAACCATTCACTCCCTAGGGGCAATTTAGAACAGCCAACAAGCCTAAATGCATGTCTTTTGGATTGATTATACACACACACACACACACACACACACACACACACACACACACACACACACATATATATATATATATATATATATATATATATATATAGTAGCGTGTAATGTTTTGCTGTTATTATTATAAATAGTAACAGAGTAAGAGAGATGTATCGAGTCTTTATATATATACATATCATAAATATATTATAACTATGTGTAACGTCAGATTTAAGTAGGAAACCATAAAAAAACACTTTTAAGGAAATGCCCCTAACCTTTAAGCGTGTCCCCATCTTTCATGTACAAAATTCTTCCTCTGGAGTAAAGAACACTTCACTCGTTCACTGTTTCAGGGCAGTAGCGCCACCTATTGTATCGGAGCATTAAAGCCTCATTCACTCATTCCCCGAACCGCTTCATCCTATTTGGCCCGCGGGAAGGCTCGAGCCTATCTCAACCGACACTATGCGAAAGCGGGGTACACCCTGAACAGCTTGACAGTCCATTGAGGGGCCAACACAGATACGACCAACACATTCACAGTCGCACCTAGGGGCAAATTGGAGGAGTCAGTTAGCTAATGGGTTGTGGTTTGCACAAAAAGGTCCTGGGTTCTAAAGCATTTCTGTAAAGGGCTTGCATGTTCACCCCGTACTTGCGTGGGTTTCCTCCAGGTACCCCGGTTTCCTCCCACAGTTCAAAGACATGCACATTAGGCTACTGGCTGTCCCAAATTGCCCCTAGGGGTGAATGGTGTGTGTGTGAGTTGGCCCTGCGATGGTCTGTAGAGCTGTTCATGGTGCACCCCACCTTCACCCAGTGTTAGGTTTGTCGACCCCAGTAGGAGTAAGCGGTTCGGCAAATGAGTGAGTGCATGTCTTTGAACTGTGGGAGGAAACCAGAGTACCCAGAAGTAGCTAACCACTACCCCACTGTGCTACCGTTTTTTGTTTAATTTGACAGCATTTTGTTTAATTTGTAGGATTTCAGAATTAGTGACATATGGCATACCGTGAGTTTTTGTCTACTAGTTTGTCTGTTTGTTTACAATGAGAACTTACCTAGCTATTAAAGTTCACAGGTTGGTAAAGTTTATGCATTGCAATAGGAAACACTGGAAACACCACCTCCTCCACAACACCCACATACACATTTAATGACACATATCTTCACTAAATACTCGTTAAAAGAAAGAAAGAAAGAAAGAAAGAAAGGTGTAAAGAGAAAATGAATTACTTACAAAATTACCCTGTGGAACAGCTGGAAGATGTTCTTTCTGTTTCTAATGTATAAGTGTAAGTGTGTGTCCTAAGTTTGATGAACCAAACCTGCGGCTTTTGTTTCTGTAACCAAACCTTTAATTTACTTACAAAAGCCAGTCACTGAATTGATGACATATTTTCCTGATACATCCTTATCAGAGACACATTATCATTTAGATATAGTCAACTGCATACCAGACAACCTTGCCAAGTGGTTTCAGTAACCTAATCTCAATGTGTCCTCATTTATTCATTCATTTGCTGACTCGGTTAATCCTACTAGGGTCCCCTGGTGGCTGGATTCTATCTACACCAACTCTTGGCGAAGGTGGGGTACGCTATGAACAGCTCGCCAGTCCATCTCAGGTTAAAACACATTTAAAATCAAGTGTACACAAAGTCTTAGATGTGTTAATATGAATATGCAGCGAGAAGAAGCACTTGTGTTCATGTTTCACAGCCTTTCAATGCTGGTCAGCTGGACCAAGCCTGGTGTTTAGTTCCTCTCTGCAGACTCCTGCAGCTCCCAGTCTGCTGTAATCTACAAAGCTGCAACTGAAATACAAAAACGCACCCTGTTTTTTTTTTTTTTACTAATTTTGTTTTATCTATTTCTAGTCAGCGATACTTCTTTGGAATGATAAGGGGTCCAGAGAGTCGTTTCTGCTGGTTTAAAACCACAGGGACACACCACCTGAATCCTGAGGTATTTACACTCTTTATTACTCAGAGAAATTATTAATTACAGTCGAGACAGTAATGATTATCAGAGGAGAACTTTTGTAAAATATATCTTGAGTTTCAGCTCATTGTTCCGACAGTGAGGACTGTCTCATTGGCGTACAGGTAAGGAATTATTCCTTGTAGCATCATGAAACTTTGGCTAATTGCAGTGAATAATTTTGTTCACTTTAAATTATACTCTTGTATCTGGGAGTGTTAATGATGTCACTGTGACACATGTGGATTATGTGGTAGAATTATTCAGCTGTTATCATATGTCACATTTATTTGTCTGCACTATAGGTGTGAATCCCCAACAGCTGTCTGGAAACTCCTTCACCTGCCCCATCAACAGCCGGCAGGAAGGCGAAAGGGGAGTCATGTGCCAGGGGAGGTCAGACTCTGATAGCAGAAGCTTGTTTTAATTGATATCTAGAATTTACATATTTTTCTAAAGCTGCTTTATCTGCGATATCAAAGTGCTATACTTATAATTGATTCAACTAAAAATCCTGTGGGGGGTAAAAAAAAAAAAAAAAACACTGTGCAAATAAATGTATGTGTACAAAGATCATGTGTCATGTCACTGATGCTAAACAGAGAGCTGCTAAACTGATTTTCATTGTTCATGCCACAGTTGACAATAAAGATATCTTTATCTTTAACTTTATTAAAAATGGATTACAAGTTTCATGGGCCTAAAGAATTTTTAGTAGCACTTACAAATTTTTATTATTTGTAATCTGAACATCTTGAAGGTGCCTGATTCTTTTAATATAATAATTATTCATCATGACAAGCACCTGGGAGTCTGGTACCATCATAGCCATGTTTGCAGAGGTACTATTGACCTTGAGTGATGCTTTTAATTTTTCGATATGATGTTATATTTGCTACAATATTATATATTTAGTTATAAACAAGGCCATTTGATTATTCTTCTGTAATAAATATAGTCTTTAAAGTGAAATTAAGACTTTGCGACAAGATTTTTGTCCAGGCAAAAACGGGAATGTTTATATTTAAGAAGCTGTAAAGATTAGAAGAAATTCTTTCCAATACTGCTGCTAGCACATATTATTCCGTACCATCAGAGGGTTATTTTAAGTCATAGTTGATTAAAATTGCTTAATAGGTTGGTGAGATATGGGCTTTTATATATGAATGTCCACATGTGCGACAAGACTTTTGTCAATGACTGTATACATAAACACCTGCTCGCTTGTGCTGAGTGGAGATCCATCCCACCGTAGGTACAAAATTATTAACTAACGGATATGTAGCTAATGTGATTCTCCAATTTTTTAACGAAATGGCTAACAGTACATGTGCTCAAAAAGGTCAAATATATAGATGCATGATGGACAATTCTGTGGTAAAGTTAAAAAAGTCCAAAAAAAGACAGTAAATGTAATGCAATATTACAAATAATGAAATATTAGTCAAATTGCAAATGTTAAAATGAGCAATATACGTATTAAAGATTAATGAGCAGAAAGAGTGCAATGCTCAGTTTGAAGCAAGGCTCTTCTGGGATTTTCTGTAGATGTGTTCTTACTCTGTACTAAAATAATAAAATGAATTTCTAGGGATATTTAGGAAAAGCTTGTTGAATTTGCTGAAGGTGAAAAAACTTTTCACACAAGAAATGTGACATGGAAAATCCATGGGGATAGGCAGTGCTAAAAATTGTACTGCACCGAGCCAACAGGAGTGCTAGACCTCTGCTGGCTTCACTTTTTAGACATGAGTCAGTCGATGGACTTAAGGAACAATTATCACAATGCCTATGAAACTGAAAAAAGTCACTTAATCTGAAGCTCCCCTGATAATGTTATGCATTATTTTAAGATTGATACAATCAAATTATTTTTTCTTGGTTATAATAAAACATTAAAACACCAATTCCTTTGGCTTCTCCCAGGAAAATTCTGCTCTTCCAAAATGTCCAAAGCAGGCCGTTTTCTGAAAAATGGGTTTTTTCAGACCAAGTTGTCTGTAAAACAATGTGGGATGATGTGAGAATCATAATTCCCTCAGTACAGAGACCATAAATTCTCCACTTCGTTTTGTCCTAATTGCACTTACTTGACGATGACCCCTGGTCTTAAGTCAAAATTCTTCTGAACAATTTCCAGAAGCTCATCTTCATCTCTTGTGGATGTCCCATAATGGAAAATTGAGATTGACAAAGGATGGCTTATGCCAATGGCATATGAGATCTATGACCAAATAAATTGTCCTCAGAGGGGTTTTATATTAAAGTAATTTTGAAACCATCAATTAAAACCCAAATTATCATCACCTCGCCTTACTTTACACTTACAGCTCGGTCATTAATGCTGAGAAACAGATTGTCAGAATCTGCTTTTTGTAAAAGGTTATGCTGACATCAGCTCATATAAAGTTGAGCATAATAACCTTCCTTACCTGTACTAGTGCCCTTCTGCATAGCTTGGCTTTTACAAGTGATTTGGCCACCCAGCGGGCAGCATAAGCCCCAGAACGATCCACTTTGCTGCAATCCTTCCCAGAGAAGGCACCACCACCATGACCACCCCAGCCACCATATGTATCAACAATGATCTTTCTGCCTGTAAGACCTGCATCTCCCTGATTATCAAATAAATGCATCAAACATGAGAATATCAAGTCATGTGAGCATAACATATTTCACACTGCAAATCTTTCTACGAACTCATAGATCTCCACATGCTTCCATTTAAATTTTAACTTATAGAAAGAAAAAAATAATACGCACCTGTGGGCCACCCATTAGGAATTTCCCACTTGGCAGCAGGTGATATATAGTTCTGTCATCCAGGTACTTGGCTGGGATAACAGCTTTTACAACTTTTTCCATCAGATTCTGTCGGATATCGGCTAATGTAATGTTGGGTTTATGCTGGACTGAGATGACCACAGTGTGAACTCGAACTGGCTCCATAGCTCCCTTGTTATCACAGTATTCTACTGTAACCTTTCACGAATCACATAACATCATTTTAAATTCTCAGCTGTTATTGTACTGTAATGTGTAATGTGAAATCAGCTTGCCTTTCTTTTACCTGTGATTTACAGTCAGGCAGTATCCAGGGACACTCTCCACTCTGTGATAATTCTTTCATCTTATAGTTGAGCTTATTAGCCAAGAGGATGGTTAATGGCATGCATTCCTCTGTCTCATCTGTTGCATAGCCAAACATTAAACCCTGTAATAACAACAAAAATAACTTGGAAAAATATATATATTATATTATAATAATAATATGATTTTCTGTCTGTCTGTCTGTCTGTCTGTCTCTCTCTTTCACACACACACACACACACACAGACACACACACACACACACACACACACATGCACACACATGTACACACAGACAATTTTCATTTAAGCTTTATTTGTATGCTTTCTTCTTTATATGACTTGAAATACACATGAAAAATAGTAAAGTGTATATGCATAAAGTAAATCTAACCTGATCACCAGCGCCAATGTCTTCCTCATCCCGACCTTCAAACACACAGTCACTGATCTCAGCACACTGTGGCTCCAACGCCACAAGCACATTGCAAGTCTTGTAGTCAAATCCTAGTCAGAGAGGAATTATGATTAAACTGAGGAGCCCATGGATGCAAAGGGAGAACAGGTGAAAAATAAGCAGAGATAATGGAGATGTTATATGAGGTGTGATTACCAACTGCTTTCAACACATTGTTATGTAATGAACATACAAACATCAACATTTCATTGCCTTCGCATCTGGTTTACAAAAAAATAAAAGAAAGAAAAAGAAACAAAAAAATGACCTTACCTTTAGATGAGTCATCATATCCAATACGCTTCACAGTGTCTCTGACCACTTTCTGAAGATCCACTACTGCCCTTGACGTCACCTCTCCACAAAGCATGATCATACCCGTTTTAGCCACACATTCTGTTTTGAGAAAAAAAATTAGTAATATATATATATATCCAATGTCAATGATGGATAGGGCGAATTGTAGACCAAACATTAGCCGGGTTGCTTTCCACCAATCAGAAACAAGGAAATATTGTGAATGAATAATAAATAACTATATGCATAGGGCGAGGTGAATATTGCTGAAAAATTCCAAAGACAGAGCATCAAGGGATTCAGGGATATCCACCGAGCCTGAGGCAAATAATTCATCTCTATACATAATTAAGAAAACTCAAGTTGAAGTAATGCAAGTATAATCAAGGTTCATACCACATGCAACTCTGGAGTCAGGGTCTTGGGAAAGATAGGCATCCAAAACAGCATCACTTATTTGATCACACATTTTATCTGTGGGAACAGAAAACAGAAGAAGGGTTTACTCTCTATAGTGGCTTCATTTTTAGTGTTAGGGTTCATTATCAGGAGAACATAATCAACACAAGTGATGTCGCAATGGTTACTGCACAGTTCATTAGTTTATGAGGATGAATGTCTGGACATGTCTGCACGGGTTTATCAAAGTTTTATCAGCACTTCTACTATTTCTAAATAAACTGCAAGTAATTATCTCACTATTTAAAAAGAAAAGGACTGTTTGATTATTTATAATACACATGTAAAGGTTTTTTTTTTTAACTGCATGATTTTCTGTTTTATCCATGAGATCAAAATCTCACCAGAGTGACCTTCTCCGACAGACTCCGATGTAAAAAGGAAAGTTCTTCCTGGTTTGCTGTACCCGGAATTATTCATTATGATTGTAGCAAATGTTACAGATCAGCCTCCGGTAATTCGAAAAGCTTCAGGGCGATAAGAAATCCCACTGCAACCGCGAATGTAACGCAAGTACTTAGTGTGGGCGTGGTTTATTCTGACTCGAGATAGGGGCGTTTCTCGCGTTCTCGTGAACTGGTGAAAGTTAGGAAACGTCATCAGTCGGCGCCTGTGTTTTTCTTCTTCTTCTTCTTGATGATGATGATGATGATAATAATAATAATAATAATTAAAAACACATACAATTTACAAACACACATGGCAGCATATAATTAATAAAAATCAAAAAGGCAACATTGAAAGGAACAGCACTGAAAAAGAGAAAGAGGGAAAAAGGGTCAATATTAAAACACTTAAAAAGGGTCAACTTTGATCACCTACATTGTTGATAGTTTCACTGTAATAAGAAATGAGTTCAAATTAACAAACATATAAACAAACATCTTAGAAATAAAATTATACAATAATATTAAAGAAAGATAGATAGATAGATAGATAGATAGATAGATAGATAGATAGATAGATAGATAGATAGATAGATAGATAGATAGGAAAAAGAATAGAAAGGAAAAGACCCTAGGAAGAAATTCAATCCACGCTAAGTTAGTCATTCCAGTGGGAAGTGTCTTAAGACATCAAACCATCCTTATACTTTTGGTCTTACTGTAAGCTTTAAGGATTTCAAATACAACTTGAACTTGTTCAGAAAAATAACAAATTAGGGTGGTGGTTTCGCAAACCTGTTCTTATGGATAAAGAATTTTGCAAGACAGTATTACATTACAACAGAGTTCATTATTGTTGTTTGGCAGGATCATACCAAAGATGTTGTCATCTCTGGACTGTTTTATCCATTTATGTATATCAAGCCAAAATGTATGTACAATGCACAAGAGAAGAACATGTGGTCTGTTGTTCCAGTTACATTGAAGGCAAAAATGCAGGGTAGAGTCTCACTGAGCTGAAAAATTAACAAGACCCTCAAATGCAGACGCATCGTTTCATAGTTACAACTCCGTACTGAGAAACACCTACTGAAACCCACATTCAGGGTCATAAAAACAGGGTCAGCAACCGCAGTGAGAAACATAAACAAGTACAAGTATTTTACAAAAGCTTACATATGATGCAACGCTAAAAGCTTCTTTGTAGAGGAAATAAAAAGTGTTATGGAAACCACTGCAGAATATATAGTCGTATATATGACATTCGGAAAATATGACAAAAATAAATCTTGTGGCTTTTACACTAAAAACAAACTACTAGGATTTACTAGAATCTTTTATCGTTTTATATTCTAAAATTCAAAACGCCTTTTTTATATACCTTGCATTACTGATTATGATTAATAAAAAAAATTTAGGTCACATTGGCTTATATTTTAGCACTGTCATCTCACAGCAAGAACGTTCTGGGTTTGCTTCATCAAGGCGGTTTTTGTGTGCAGTTTACACGTACCTGTCAACTCTGAGCTAAGCAGCTCCATTTTCCCTTATATTGGGGATTGAAACCTTATCATTTCTTAATAGCCTCGATTTTTAATGTGTGAAGTGGTATTTTATGGCAAACACCTATCTAAATCATCATTTTCTAAACTGCTTAATCCTAATTAGGTTCGTGGGGAGGCTTGCGCCCATCTCAGCCGGCTCCGGGCAACGGCAGAGTACAGTGAGAGACATGGCTGGCCTTTGATCACCCAGTTAGCTGCACTGGGGGGACAGCAGTGACAACTTGGTGATAGTGGGGCTTGAACCTCCAACCTTCAGATCAGTAAGCCAGCACCCTACCACCGGGCCACCACTGCCCCACCTTTCTAAACACATTTGTGATTTCATATTGTACAACTGTTGTAGACACAAACCAAGTCTGCTATTTAGTGATACAAGGTAAACAATGTTATCATTCTTAGCATAAATGACTTTATTTATTGAAACCATCAAATTATATGTTTTGTTCAAACAATTTTTGTGACAACCACGACAAGAACAATCACATTTCTTGCAACATATTTTTTTCAAACCAATTTAACCTGCCTGTTTACAGTTCAATCTAACATCACTAAACACTAGTAAATGACAAAGGACTGAGTACCAAGCACAAACAAAGAGTAAAAGCTCAATTTTAAATATCACAAGACTCACCTGTGCAATTTTGGAATCTGGAAACATGGAATTCACAAGGTCTGAGAAGTGATCTGCCAGGCTATGTTCAAACTGGACGTCTAAATCTGATTTTTTTTGTAAGTTTAAAATGAAGTTGGAATTACGGCAACATCGAGTTCAATTGTGGTGTGCTTTGTTGTTGGAGAAACAGCACAAGTGCGCAACAACTAGCAACATTCGCGCTGTTAAAAATAAAAAACTGCATATCATCCATTATTGAACCTATCCTCTTCTCTGCTATGTTGAATGGTCACCCTGACTTGGGAACTCGGATATCAAATTATTTCTGATTCTTCCCACTTGAAATTATGACTTGAAAGGCATAGGCAGAGAACTGAATGATGTCTTCAGTTGCTGTTCTTGAGTAAATGTTCGAGTCGGCAATCGTATTGATCAAAATTCTAATAGCACGTGAAGGCAGGATCAGTCTGACCGCCCAAATAGAATTTTAAAGTGTCCTGTGTCACTTGAAACACAGTACAAACAACAGAGACAAATCCATCATGCAATAAGCTTGTATAACACGCTGTATACGGAAAAAACTCACTTTTCCTGTATATAATACAGGAATACTGTATCAGCTGACAGGTATGTTTACATGTTCTTCCCTGTGTTTGCATGGATTTCCTCTGGGTTCTCCGGTTTCCTTCTACAGTCCAGAGGCATGCACATTAGTCTAACTGGCCACACTAAACTGCCCACAGATGTGAATGCGAGTATGAATGGCTGTATACATTCAGGTTAACCATGCAGTAGACTGGTGACCTGTTCAGGGTGTACCTTGCCTCGCACCTTAAGTCAGCAGGGACTGGCTCCAGCAATGACATTTTCTTGGTTTAGTATATTAATAACCATTAAGTAGTAATGATGTGTCCATCCTCCCTAGAAAAAAAAAGTGACGAGGGTTAAAATTGAACATAGACTTTTGTGACCATGCTGCACATGCCTGTTTGACTTCCAGGGGAAAATTAGTTTAATTACTGTTAAAAGGATCCTTTGCATGGATTATGTTGCAGTGTTGTTCCATATTTTTCAATTTAATAGTAATTACCATGGGGTTGATGGTAAGACCTTGTTCTTTTATTACTGTACACATCCTTATTGCCATTGTTGCCTCTGATAAGGACAGTGGCCTTTGCCCACTCATATGAGCACAGAGCGTAGTCAATCTCAAAAAAATTTACAGTATACATTATACATAAATATAAATGCATACTGTATATATAAATATACAGTATACATTATTATATCTAAATATATTAGAATATATTCTATTTTTAGGTGCATCAAGTGCTTTTTTGATCAGTAGGTCTGAAATGAATGATTGTCTGATTCGAGGTCAGTAGGCAGTTAGCCATTATCCGGCTGTACTTAATGTACACGCAGACTGGGAGGGGTGGCCTTGTGTGCAAATGAGGTCTGAAGTCTTCCTGCCTGTTTGCTCAGACTTGTGTTGTACCTCACAGCAGCCCAGTATATTAACTATAACCTGTATCTGTTAAGCGATGGTAGAGAGTTTTCTTCTAAAACAAAGTTGCTGGTGTTAAGTCCATTCAACCAAAAGAACGTTTGAATTGGCATCTGAGAAGTTCGAATATGGTAAGTGAAAATGTTTCCTCGTTCTGTTTGCCTAGTGATTGTGCACTTATTTGCTTAAGGTTAAAACCAACCTGTTAGCACTGTGGATGGAACAACCCCTTAAAGACAGAGAGAATAATACACAAAACGTGGGGTTTTTTTTTGTTTTTGAAGTATAAACTATGTAGACAAAAAAGGTTACAAAAAGAAGTTACATACACTATATACAATACACTATAGACGGTTTCATCACTCATTTAACAAATAGAGGAAGTTCATGGTCCGCTCAGAAGGGAAGTGAAGGTAAAATGTCAGCAACATGTCAGCAAAGGAATGCCACAGCTTGCAAAAACGATATGCCGAAAGTTTCGAGGCATATTACACATTATTTTTATTATGGCTTTGAGGAAATAATATCACAAAATGATTATAATTACAACTTACAAAACACATCTTATGCACTAGTACTAACAGTTGTTTAAATACATAGATTAGCTATCACTGGCTTTCTTTGGATATCTTCTATAGGCTGAGTACAATGCACAACCCCAAGGCTCTAGTAAGCTTAATCAAGTGCAGGAGCAGGTGAATGATGTCAAAGTTATCCTCAAAGACAACATAAACAAAGTGCTGGAGAGAGGAGAGAGGCTAGATGACTTAATCGGGAAAACAGATGATCTCCAAGCCACCGTGAGTAATTCAATTTCTTACTAATCCTGACAATATAATCAGACTTAAATAATGTATGTTTGTTGATTCTTTGAAAACTCTCAATTATATTACAAGTTACCTCCAGTATTACATTATCTTTACTTGCATGATTTTCTTCTTTAATGCATGCACTCTCGACCAGGCCGACTCATTTCAAAAGACGTCTGCACGGGTTTCCAGAAAGTATTGGTGGAGAAACACCAAAATGATGATTATAATTGGAGTGGTCGTGTTCATCATTGTTTTGTTCATCATTCTTTTTGCAACTGGAGTCATTCCATCATAACATAGTGGCTTCTTTCCTGTATTTGTTTCAAATGTAATCAAGTGGAAATCTGCCAAATGCTGTAAATGAAATTAGAGCACCTATATTTATGCTGGTTTTAACTGTTAACTGTACTATATGAGATAACACATTAAATGAAATGTCATGTAAATATAATGCAAAGAAAAATGACTGTAAAAAATGTATATCCTCAGATAAATTGTACACTGAACCACAGAGGTTGCTAGGGTTGATTAGCATGAGTTCATTAAGCAACATCTCATTCTTAGCGATTGCATGACTGAATAACACTAGCCTTCTAGACCTTTGAAACCATATAGTGATTGTACTTTATGACAAATGAGTGAACAGGTGCATTTCTGTAAAGGGTAAAGGTAGAGAAGGAAGAATGTTTATGACTGTGTTTCATATTTTGAACTCCATGTATCCTATTTATTGTCCAACCTTAGTTTAGGATGTTCACTGTAATGGTACTGGTTTGCATTTCAGGGTATTCCATTAATTACGAACATTTTAACTTTTGTATCTTACACTGAACATCCTAGACGAAATGAAATATCCAACCCTACTTATTATTATACTCTCACATGATATGCTAATTAGCATGTAAATACTGAACGCTGTACAGAATAGATTGCTCATAATAAAGAGACTCTGTTGCATGCATTGAGTTCAGAACTTATACATTTTATTTTGTTCATAATATCACTAAATTATTTAAATGATTTCGTAGCAAACACTCCTAAGCCTAAAAATAATAATAAACTGACTGGTACTTCAACTCATAATTTATTATTATTTTTTTTACTAATAAATACTATTGAAATCTAATTGAAATGAACTAATGACCAAGGAACACAAGTTTTGCAAATAATGGACTAACAAGCTCTACTAATGTAAACTAGCATATTAACACAAAACAATTAAATTTTGACTGGAGAGAGTGTGTTATACTGAGTCTGAGAGCAAGTTAATGTTGTTCAGAATATCCACCTTCATCAGGCAGCTCATAAAGACAAAGCATACTGTACAGGGCCAGTAGCTGTAGTTTAAATGAAGAACTTTTTCTGTCATTAACACTCCTTAATAAACATCTGCCTTGATTCAAAGATGTTTGCTTCAGATGTTACCTTGCAAAAATATCGGCATCTGAAAGACAGAAGATAAAAATATTAATTAATTTCATAAACCAAAAGACGTAGGCATCTTGTTTTTCGAGAAAAATATCCCTCTACTTAATTAATACTAAATGGAATAATATAGAAGTGCTTTTTAAATTCTATAACATAAAAATCCTAACATACATTAAAGTTATGTAATAAATTTAATTCCAGACAAATATGAAGCCTTTAACTATTTTAAAAATTCACAATTCTACTACTACTACTACTACTAATAATAACATTTCATGCAAATTTCTCAGGTTTAAAAAAGAGAATTTGTTAGATGAAATTAACAAACTTCATCCACCGCTGTCATTAAAACACACAATACAAATATGGAAATTAAGCAATTCTCCAACGTAGTGGTGTCCAAGTACAAACCAGGTTTTAGCTCATGGACTACTGGCTATTACTGCTACACGAGCTATAAATAAAGAAAAGCAAGCATTACAAGTAAGATTAAAAGTGCATATATTAACACTGGAAAATCCAGAGAAGGCTGTATCCTTTGAAAAGTAAATAGTTATTTTTTTTCAGTGTAGTCATATTTAACCATTACCTGTAAAAAATGACATTACGAAATTACAGAATTATATAGTTTTACATAAAACAAATGCCATGAATTTTTAACAGAATGTAAAGAAAAGCAAGGATTAAAGTTTGGTGTATCCGTTATGTGTTTTCTGGGTTTTTTGACAAGTCATATACAGGATGTTGGAAGACCATACCAAATGGGAGCATTCGAGAGCGTACGCCTCTCGTACCCTGTCCGCATTGAGCGGGCCTGAGAGAATCGGGAAGTCAGCTCATGGCCTGCAAGGAAGTCCCCGCTGGCAGGTACAAACAAGGTCAGAGTTAGGAGACAACATTCTTCTTTTGTGCGTTTTTCGTTGCAAATCCTTATTTTCTCGTACCCATTTAGCAGTACTGTACCTGTTAACTTTTTTTTTTTTACTGTTACAAAAAGGAAAGAACCAGCCAAAAGTCAGCTGTTATATTATTGCCAAAAAGATAGTAGTCTTTATGTTAACCACTACAGTAAAGCACTTCAGGGTGCTGTGAAAAACTTTAAAGAAAAACAAAAATTAAGAAAAATACATTACATATGATGGTTAATGTAGCAATAAGTTTATGGCTAAGGATTGCTTGGGTTAAGTAATGCAACTGCATACCTGTATGTATGTTTTGAAGTTTATGCTTGCAGTATGCTAGTATGGCTTGTAACTGTTTTGATGGCCACCTCGCCTTGGAGATTTGCCGTAACCACTCTGCTGGTCTGCAGGTTGAGCAGAGAACATAGGAAGAAAACAGTCGCCATTACATGTATAAGAACATGGCAGGATGATAATAGCTTACAGCCGAAATGTAAAACAATGTACTTCAGATAGATTTATATGATGTAGATCCAACTACCAACATACCATCTGAATTATACTTAATGAATCCAGTTTAAATTAGCCAATTATTTAGAAAATAACTTGTAATTAATATGTTAATTGCATTAGATACTTACGTTACACTGTATTTTCTGCAAATATTGGAGGAGACAAAAAATTTTTGGAGTAAAATGGATGAATTTTTAAAAATAGTTTATTTTCTTCTAAAAGTGGCCATTGGCTGGTGGTCATTTCTTCACTGACCTACAGATGTACATTTTAAACTCTTGTTGAAGGCTCTCAAGGCACTTGTGACAAATGAGTTGTGAAAGTAAGACATCCCTTTCCCATTCCACATAGCACCACATCTCATACAATAAATATCTACATAAGATCTTAAGGTAAAACAAGGACAGACAAAAACAAAAACACGAATGATCTAAACAGCTATGCTTAAAGCTTCGGTAATTTAGTGTACAGTTGTCATTATATCTGTATCAAAAACAATCTCTCATACATTATGTTCTTAGAGTTTTTTTTGCAGCGTTTTCACAAACAGCATTACATACTGCTGTAGTCACCATATCCGTAGTAGTTGTAACCCGAGTAATCATAGCCCCCGTATCCACCATAGCCTTGATTGTTGTAGCCATAGTTTCCATAATTTCCGTATCCTTGATTCCAGTAGTTTCCATACCCCTGGTTCCAATTTTGATTAGGCCCTGAAATTGAGATCAACAGAATGTCATCATATTGCATACAGGATACACAGATATTATAAAAAATAACAAAAATAACTTATGTTAAACCCCCTCACAAACAACCTATGATTTTTTTGCTGTTATACGAATTTAGCGGGGCTATATACCGTGTTGTATATCTGCACTCACTCATTTGCAGAGCCGCTTCTCCTCCTAGGGTCGCGGCGAGGCTGGAGCCTATCTCAGCCGACACTGGATGAAGGCAGGGCACACCCTGAACATCTCGCCAGACCATTGCAGGGCCAACACACAAACAACCATTCACACTCACATCCACACCTAGAGGCAATTAAACAGCCAATTAGCCTACTGTGCCTGTCTTTGGACTGTGGGAGAAAACTGGAGTACCCAGAGGAAACCCATGCAAGCATAGGGAGAACATGCAAACTCCACAGAAAAACGCCTGAGCCCGGGTCTCGAATCCAGTACCTTTTTATTGTGAGACGGACGTGCTAACCACAACGCTACCATGCCGCCTGTTGTATATCTGTCGTGGGGAAAATAGGTCAGGTTTGTGAGTCAAATTTTACAATGTATATATGAAAAAGTGATACGACTGTCGCGTGATATTCCTGTGATACTCAGTTGACATATGACTGCCGTACGTACCTGACAGGGCATACATTCTATCAACCTAACAATGTTGTAAAAAAGTTGTACGTTACACATAAGTTTATGAGAAAGTCCTGCGGGTTCAACATACGGCAATCACTGAACTACTGTAAGAAAGCTGAGTGAGCCAAAAAGCATATGAATATGCAGATGACCCAAAAAGTATATGAATTTAGTATATCTATCATAACACAGCAGTAGGACGTTGTAGGACACCGCACAACCTGATGTTGAGAATAACAATCGAGACAATTTTGTGACCACGTTCACAACTCCTCAACAAGGACCTACAAAGCATTCCTGTACCGTTTTTTTGTTGTTGCCCTGTTGTATTCCTGTTGTGCTTTAAGTTACACTGCAGTCTAGGAGCAATGCAGTTGTGTAATAAAGTAAAAATCCTGTTACACCTAAAATGTACTGTACACTGCATGTAGTGCAAAATCACCCTATGTTGCTTGGGCTGTCAACTTGTCCCTTGCACGCTAAGCCCTGAAAGTCAATTTGAGATATTATATATATAATTTCTGTTATCTAGCAAAATAGATGGAAGCGTTAACATAATGTTATAATATAGTAAATCATACAACACACCGATTCCACTTTAAATAACTTGCTTATAATCCGTGCTTTAAATAACTTTCTGTGCATGACTTTTTGCGAGAAATATGACCCTTCAAACTTCAAATCAAGCAACTAATACGCAGTCTTTTGTTCCCAAAGTCAAGTGTTACATGGCTGAAGCTGATCATTTTCCATGTAATTCAATGTAATTCTGGTGATTCTGTAATTCATCATAATATTATTCGGACTCTCAAAGTTGACTTATTTTTTATTTTTTTACTTCCTTCTGAAAATAAACACGCCTAACATTTTGGATGCCAATGTCAAACTTACTGTGTGTGTACATATTTATACACACACACACACACACACACACACACACACACACACACGTATGTTGTATATACACACACGACAACAGCACTCACCCCCTCTGCCACGACCTCGTGATGAAAAGCCACCTCTTCCACCCCACTGCTGTTGCTGGTACTGCTCCTTCGACATAGCCACTTTGACTTCACACTGTGTAAAAGAAAGTGAATACAAAGGTTAACATTTGCATTGCATTAAAAGCTAAATAACACTTCTTGGCCCTAAAAATTTACTGATCGTTTCATCTTTTTTTAACAATAAATTCAACAGCATTTCGTCAAGCCATGACAGTTTAGGAAATACAGTGAGTTCTCAAAGAAATATAAATTATATAAATATAATTATTAATATTATTATGTGTATTTATATTTAGTACATATTAATGTTATACCTTGCTTAGACCAATGTTATGATACTTCTTTTCCATGATTTTCTTCACCGGTTCCTCCTCTTTAAAGGTGATGAAACAGAATCCTCGCCTTTTATTTGTTTTGTTTTCCATTGGCAACTCAATAGCCTCCACCTGACAACAGAAACATTAATCCCTACCATCAGTTTCAAAACAAACATAAATACAACATCAAGTGAAATATGTTTAGTTCATGTTCAATTAATTTCTTATGCAATGAAATCCCTGTTGAATATACACTCAAGATTTGTTCAGTAATGAATTAAACCTACAGAAGACAGAAGATATTTTACACACCTCTCCAAAAGCGTGAAAGTACTCTCTGATCTTCTCTTCTGGAGTGTCTGGTGAAATGCCACCAACAAAGATCTTCTTCACAGGTTCTTTGGATTTCATGGCTTTTGCTCTTTTAGGGTCGATCACTTTTCCATTAAGTTTGTGTTCTTTTTGCTGAATAACCTGCAAACAATAGATGACAGAACATCATTACTGTTTAGGAAATGCTCTTACATGAAGAGAAAACAGGTTGTACTGTAAATAAAAAGAACATGTAAAAATGTGAACAACAAATAAAATAATAGGAAGTGCTTATAACAGGAAGTGTTAAACTCCTGAAATACTGGAAATGCCATGAGGTGCTGAATTATTATTTTTTTATAGCACCATCTCTAACAATAGTGCTGGCTGTACCTTCTAACACACATTCTAACACATTATTATGTATATAGCACCAACTCATAATAATAATAATAATAATAATAATAATAAGTGCATTTTAAAATATACTGGTATTTAACAAGAAATAACATCTAACTGTTAATATGGTGAAGTGTTTTGTTAGAAAATGTACTGTTAACATTTACTGATGACGTCTCTGGTGTCTGTGCTTTGAGGAATTATTAGTAAGTTTTAGCCATAGGAAAGCCTTTAGGAAAACAGACTTTGTGCTTTTCAGTTTCTTAGTAACATGGTTCACTATATTGCTGTTTATTAACTATAAATTAATGAAAACATAGAGAAGCTGGAGATGGAACGCCTGTTTATAGCTGCCATGTGATAATTGGAACCAATTTATCTGGTGGTTATTCCACAATATTAAATACGAAATAAATATTCACTGTACACTAATCAGCCATAACATTAAAAACATTTTGCAAACTGACAGGTGAAGTGCACAACATTGATTATCTCATTACAGTGAGCCAAGGAGTGGGATAAATTGGGTAGAAAGTGAACAGTCAGTTCTTGAACTTGATGTGTTGGAAGTAGGAAAAATGAGCCAGCGTAAAGCCTAGCTCACATGTAAGCAATCACGGCCGAATGTACAAGCGAATTTTAGTTCAAGGGTAATTGAATATATTTTCAGAGGTAGTCAGTCAAATCTGAGGTAAATGGTCCGGTTTCGCGGTCTTGGAAAATGGACCTGCTCAAAATTTGGTGCGAATTCAGAGTGGCTCAAATACGAGCGAACAGCTTCAGAAGCAGTTGGGTCCTTTTTGCTTGTTTTTGAATGGCTTTTTACTTACTTTTCCTGGAATAACTAGTTCAACTCTACTATGATATAATACGGGATTTTCCCTTATCAGTGCATGTCGGAAAGCTGATCTAGCTGATCTGAAGCTAGTCTGTTATGCGCGTCCAAAATAAATAATAAATCCCCAGGTTTAATTATTCAAAACCTCTAACAGGTAATTATGCTCCGATCTGACATGGAATGAACGCATCGCGGGGGAAGGTGCAGGTTTTTACGTGCAGCTCCTCGGTCGTGCAGGCTGAAATAGTGGCTGTCCCATAAGCCAAATTCAACCGGACCCACTGAACTCGAGACAATCAAGTGGAGGTTACATGAAAATATACAGAGGAAAAAAAGGGGTAAAAAGTCATTAAGAAAGAAAGCATTTGGATGTTTTATTTGCATTTTAAGGGCAGGTTCAATACAATACATGACACACAGCCAGTGCAGGGTCGTGGATCCCCAATGATAATCTATAATGAAAGTTTTCGATGAGCCCGCGCATTTTTTTGGCCAGCCGAAAACCGAAAACAACCGAAGAAAAAGTTGCACTATTTCGCCCAGTTTCGCGGCTATATCGCTTACATGTGAGTACAACCTTAGGATCTGAGTGACTTTGCCACATGGTCACATTGTAATGGTTAAAACAGCAGGTCTTGTGGGATGTTCCTGGTAAGCAGTGAAGAAGGAAGGACAACCAGTAAACTGACAAGAGTGCCATAGGTGCCCAAGGCTCGTTGATGCATGTGGGGAATGAAGGCTAGTACGTCTGGTCTGTGTTCCCACAGAAAAGCTACCGAAGCACAAACTGTTAAATATGTTAATGATGGCTATGATTGAAAGGTGTCAGAACACAGAGTATACTGAGGCTTGCTGCATCTAGGGATGCCTAGCCACAGACCAAGTTAGGCGCTGTTAATGTTATGGCTGGATGGTGAAAACTGTTGTAAATGTGATGTGTTCATTAATACATTTTAAAAAATCTAATATTTGGAAACTGCTATGGCTCAAGAGGAAGAAAGATTTTGGGTGAAGCCTTCCGCACAGCACTGTTCATTATTTTTCATATTTATATATTATGCATCTGCAACGCAGTGGCTCTCCGGGACCTGAATGGAAAAAAAGATCATACTAAAGATACCTTTTCCACACTTTCAGCATCTTTAAACAATACGAAACCGAAGCCTCTGGACCGGCCAGTCATAGGATCCAGCTTTAAAGTGCAGTCTACAACCTCCCCAAACTTGGCAAAGTAATCTTTTAAATCCTTCTTCGTGGTGTCCCAGCTCAGACCTCCAACAAACATTTTCCTGTGGGGCAGAAGGGTGCATGTTGAAAAAAATCCTGAGGTAGTTATTCTGCTTTACCTGTCAGACAAATGCATTCAAATAGTACTTTGTGAAAATATGTACAGGTGACTCATGCTGTCTGAAATGCCCATGTCCCTAGTTTACATTGCACACTGACACTGTGCCTGGAAAAAAGACAGAAATGAAAGGTGCAAAAATGCCTAAATCTGTCATATCGTAAACAAACAAACAAACCAAGCTGTCTGAGACAGTGTAGTACATTTATAACGAGTTACAAAAACCTGGCAGCATGCTAGCTTCTTTAGCAGCTACTTCGTGTGTATTTTTGTGGTATATATTAGGAAACTAGCAGAGCAATCTGTATTTTGAATATGTATATACGAGGCTAGGTATGTCTGCTGTCTTGTAATGTCTCTACTACAACAGTGTACAAAAACAAACTAGTATAAAAAGGCTAGCTGTAGAGAGCTAAGGCCCCGCAGTTTCATTCAACTTTTATTTTCATATAGGCTGGCTATTGCTGACAGATAGTGCCAGCTTATATAATTAAAAACAAAAACAACCACCAAAAGAAAAAACCACCCAATTGTCAGCTAGTTCACATTGGTTATCTAATTGATATAAAATGATTTGTGTTAACTAGCCGGCTTTGCTTTACCGGTGGCTGTTAGCTAGAAACGTCACCAGTCCCAAAAGAAAGCTTAGCAACACTGTGAAGACACCTAATACTGCCATATCATTGCTGGTGATATAGTGGGAAAAGTGTGTAAATAACTCTAAAATAAATATGAAATAATTGTTCGCCACAAACGTTAAGTAACACATTACACATCCAATCAGCCGAGATGGTTTCCCCCCTCACTATGGCTAGGTTTCTAGCTAACCAGCGGTTTCCGTACTGTATCCATTTACCCTTCATCTTCCTCGTTTTTACTCGCGTCAATCTTCGAACCCTCACTTTCTCCCGGACCGCCATCACTGACCGCCTGTATCTGTCCTCCCACCCCAGCTTCTCCGTCCTCTTCCATCTTCATAGTCGGATCTTCTCCGATGAACTGCTCCTCCATTTTTCCCCCGGTCTGTCTCACTCGGAGTTGATGCTAGCGAGTTTCCTTCACTAATGGCCGAGTTCCAGCGTTGGAATGACAGGGAGGGTGCAGGAAGGCACCGCTTTTGTTTTCTTGAACGAATTCCAGCGCAGTTTTAAAACAACAAATTTAGACCCAAACTACAAAGAAAAGAATCTTCGATCTCAGTCCGTAGTTTAGTTGCCGCACAGTTGCGTTCTGGCACAAAATGGAGGCAGAGGGAGCAGGAGTTCATCAAGTGCAGCTCGAAACGTCAAATCAGTGGAACCCGATTTTCATGTCTTTATTAAAAATGCTCAGTATTTGACATTAACATTTTGGCAGAATAAAGAGTGCAGTAAGATTTATATTTTATTGCATTCTGCAAAAAATAAAAAATAAATAAATAAAAAATAAAAAAAATTAACACATTTTCCCTTAAAAAAAAAAAAGAAAAAGGAAAAGCTAAACACTCAAACAAGTCATTGATTCTCCAGTCATGGCTCATTAATAATAATAAATAAAAAAAAGACTAGCCAGCTGTACCCTATCTTGTCACTCTGGTACCCACAGGATTACATCTCTTACATTTAACATCTATCTTGTAGCTGCGTTTAGCAAACATTTAGGTCTTTAGTTTGCAAACCAAATAATCAACAAGGTACACCATCCATATTTCGAAATTAAATATACTGTTTATTGATGCAGTTTAGTACTAGTTCTTCCAGGTTAAATACTAAAAAAAAAAAAAAAAAATCAGTCTTCTTTATTAAAAACACACCACTCAATCATGTTTTGTACCCCAATTTTAATTTCCATTTATCCAAAACTGAAAAAAAAGGAAAAAAATTGAAAAGAAAAAAAAGGAAAAAAAAAAGGACACGTTCCAAATTAGGATCTAAAGTATATATCACAAAAATTCAGCATCTACGTCAACAAAAGCACAGGATAAGAAACTTGGAAACAATATTTACAATGTCTGACTGAATGTCATCAGAGGACAATGAAACAAAAGCATTTTAAAATCAAGACGCGCTTTGATTAAGAAGGACAGGGTATCTGTGAGCTGCCTCCAGGGTACTCCAGCTCAGTCGGCCCACCTAAAAGAGACGAGATGAAACATTAACTATTTTGTGACAGAACTAGAACCTCACTTAAAAAAGGACCACCTCCATGTTTGAGTTTAACGTGACGTGAGCTGTTGACTTTAAGCTATTAAGATTACCATTCAAGACTAAAGATCATATGTACAGCTTAATGTTACTGAAATTGCGGCTGCAGCCTGCAAAACCTTCAGCTCCACTGAGCTGGTGGATAATAGCACCAAAAAGTAAGAGAATCTTAGTGTTTCGTCAAATTTAAGGTAATTTCCAAACAGTAAGTGACAACAGCTTCTATGCTAAAGTTTTATCGCTTCATAAAAATGGTTTACATATGATCTTTATCATCTAGGTCTTAAAGAAAAGGACTGAGATGTACCATTTGAAGTTCTCTATGGACTCTAAGAAAAAAAAAGCAAGCATTATGAGTTTTATGCAATTTTATGAGGTGGGAACCATTTTAGAAAAAATAAAATCAAAACACTGACGCTCCAGAACTGAAATACAAGAACACTAAAATAAGAAGAATACAAACAGCAAGGTTAACAAACACTTTAGGATTCACTGTTAAATACCTGTAAAAAATTCATTTTAAAAATGTTAAACAAAACCTTCATAACTTAAGGGAAAAACGAGAGATCTCCTGCTTAACGTTTGCTCTTTAACGCTGGTACAGGAAATTTGAAGAGACCATACCACAGGACAGCGTTTTCTTGTGCATGCCGTGCTCTCTGCCCGCTATGTGCGACGCCCAGAGAATTTCGTGGTCAGGTGACACACGGCCTGCAATGAAGTCCCCACTGGCAGGTACAAACAAGGTATAATAATCAGAATTAGGGAAAGAACGGAAAATCAGGAGAGCTGCCCTTACTTTGTACCCTTTAGCAGTACTTTACCTGTTAAGCATTGCTATCAAGCTTATGTTATTTCCTTATGATCACCTGTTAAAAAGCAGGGAGAAAAGCGGGAAAATCTACAGAAAAACACTTACGTTTTTCTGAAGAGATTTTTTTTTTAAGAAACCGCTATGCAAGCATTAGCAATTAAAGATCTATAGACATATCCTTACATTTTCATTCAAAATGTGGTGCATGAAATTGCATACCAATCTGTTTAAGGTAGTTAGTGTTGTCTATTGATCTTTAAAGTTCATATGAAATAGCAAAAGAAATATCTGAATTTTAATCTTACCATAAATTTTGGCAGGACAAGTTTCATCAATATGGCTGGTAGTTGTTCTGATGATTCCCACCCTCCCGGGACACTTTGCCGTAGTTGCTCTGTTGACCTTTTGGAATTCAATATAAAACACAAATGTAATTAGAAACTAATAGCAATTTGCTGAAGCTGCCAGTATTTATCATATATATTTAATAAGATTTACCATTGTAGTCATCACAGCTTTGTCCATATCCATAATTTTGGTAGTTGTATCCCGAATAGTCATATCCGGAGTAATCATTATAGCCCTGGCTGTAGCCATTGCCATAGCTTCCGTAGTTCTGTCCATAGTAGCCACTGTAATCTTGGTTGTAGCCCTGACTTGGCCCTACACAAAGGAGTGAAATACAAAGTTGATCATTTGCAATGGAAAACTAATAAGCAAAACAGCACCACTATTGTGGGGTGTTGTTTCAAACAATCACTTGTAAACCAAACCGATAAATACCTCCTCTTCCACGGCCTCTGAATCCCCCTCTTCCTCCCCGGTCACTTTTGTTCTGCTGCTGTCTGTAAACTTCTTTAGGCTGGGCAACTTTAATTTCACACTAGAACAACAAGAGTAACTTTAATACGTGGCAGCCACAAACACTTATTTTGTTCAAATAAATTAGCACATGTGTTAGATATACCTTTCCTGCTCCCACGTTGTGGTACCTATTTTCCAAAAGCTTCTTAACTGGTTCTTCATCAACGTACGTTACAAAGCAGAACCCTCGCCTCTGGTTTGTGTTTGTGTCCACAGGAAGTTCAATATTTTCAATCTGCATTGAGAGGGGCCAAACGATTACTATTTGTTAACAACTGTATAAGATACCAGAAAAACGTCTGGGGGAAAAACCCACAAATCTTATCAGACTTTAGTGCAGCAATACATTTCGGACATTGCTTCAAAATAATAGTAATAATATGAATAAAAATGACTTACATTTCCAAAGGCCCCAAAATATTCCCGAATTTGTTCCTCTGTTGTTTCTGGACGAAGACCTCCAACAAAGACTTTCTTGGGAGGTTCCTTCCCCTTCATGGCTTTGGCTCGCTTTGGATCAATCAGTTTGCCATCCAGTTTGTGCTCTTTCAGCTCCAGAACCTGAACACAGACATGCATTTTAAGTATTGGAAAATTATAGATAGGGGGCACAGCAGCACCAAAAAAACAAAAAACAAAAAAATACACCTCTAAACCAGACAGGCAGATTAATTACCCAGATATAGAAATACAAAAATGCTTCATTTATTTTACACAAGCTATAATAAAATGTGTATTTTGTCACGTTGACAATGATGTACACCAGACCATCAACTGTTTAAATTCAAAGTCACTTGGTTTTGATGGCAGGGTACAGAACAGTAATATGATGTCAAAGCATGGATTAATAGCAGAAAGCATCAACAGCTTGTTGTTGTTTTTTTTTTTTTTTGTATAACACAAGGTCATATTTTGAAGATAACTGAACTCACTCTGTCCACACTCTCTGCATCTTTGAAAAGCACAAACCCAAAACCTCTGGATCGGCCAGTCATCGGGTCTGTTTTGATGGTACAATCCAACACCTCTCCAAACTTAGATAAGTAATCTTTAAGGTCTTGCTTGCTTGTGTCCCAGCTCAGGCCACCAATAAACATTTTCCTGTAATAACAAATAAATAAGTACACAAGTAAATAAACACTGCATCGACTTGAAAGCTGACCCAAGTCCCAATTAAGCTCAGCTCTTCAGGATGGATAATGTACTGAAATTCATCATCATTAATACTCAGTTATCTTAAAGTGGTATGAACTCACGAATTTAATCACGAGGGCGGAAATTGATTAACTTTATCAACGTTACCCGACCTAAAAGTGAATCATTAACGTTGCTAACTAAAGAAATGGGAAACAAAGATTTAAAACCGTTAGCTAGCCGCTGCAAGCCTGTGTACATTATGGACTTAGCGAGTTAACATGCACGCCACGTTTGACTTTTTTTTTTGCAAGCGCTAGTTTTCAAGTTAGAAACTGAAGATCTATTTACACATAAATCAACGATAGTGTGTTGAAAACCACTTTTAAATACAACACGATCAAATTTTTAATTCAACTTAGAAACAAGCCGCATCACCTATAATAAACAAACAACAAAATGGCAAGCTAACAGCTAAGATAGCTAGCTAGCTATGCTAGCTAAACCATGTTGGGCCTGCCCAGGCCTAGCGGCGCCACTCACCCATCATCCTGCTGGTTCTTGCTTGCATTGATTTTGGATCCTTCTGGGAATTCATCTGTGCTGAAATCGGCCTGCTCGTGTTCTGCCTGCATTTTTCGGCCAAGGAATCCTTGTGCAATCACTTATGTGGACTGGTGTAACTATTTTTGTAAAAGACAACGGCAAATACGGACACCCTGCACCCGTTTATTAAAATGGCGGACGTTGACGCAATGACGCAGTCACAGAGGGAGGGATCAAAGGGGCGGGGCAAAAAAAACGAACTCCCGCGCTAATGTTTTATTTATTTATTGAACAGCAACAATAATACCTAAAAAAAAATGACAATAAAATACCATCACCGCTTCGAATATTTTTAAATGAAGGAACAGACAAAGGACAAGCAGAGGAAAGTATAGAAAGAAAGAACGAAAGAAAGAAAGAAAGAAAGAAAGAAAGAAAGAAAACGTTATGGTTTTGTGTTTAGTGCATAACCTCGTACCAGGTTTATTCTCTAAAGGTTTTAATATTACAATAACAATACAATTTTATATGATAACAATTTTATCAAATATAATATATTTAGTCCACAAATTTGGCTATAATTAATAGATTTTTATATATCAGTTACACAAATACGTAGAAGTGCAACAAAAATCCGGGGCTTTTTTTTCTTACTTTCTTTTAATTTTTTATTGACTATCTGACGTTTTACGGAAGCTCTGAAGGACCATCTCCTCATGCCAGCCTCTCTGTGATATGCCTACAGGCGCGTCATTGCGGAAACGCAAACTCACTGATTTCCAAGGTATTATCTACTGGAAGTACTTTGGGTCGATGATGTGTAAATCGTTAGATCTTGATCCGAAATCAGTTGCTCCCTGCTCGTAGGCCGGAGTCTTTTCTCAGAGTTGCCAGATTGTCTTTAGTAAATTTTGAAATCCATCCTTGCACCACAGAGCTCGATATACAGTATGTTGGGAGGGTGTGTAGTAAAGGCATGCCAGTGGTTAGCACTGTTGCATCACAGCAAGAAAGTTCTAACAGCACTCTCACAGCTTCAGGATACTCAGGTTCCTCTTACTGCATGTTTCCTCCAAGTTCTCGTTTCCTCTTATCTCTGAAAAATATGCCAATAAGTGGATTTTTCTAAGATGAGAACGAGTGAGTGCATACTGAAAAAAATATTAGGGAGTTACTATGTGGATGGCATTAATATTAATATGTTAAACTGAACCTTAACAGGAAACACAGCTAGCCTAGCTCATTTCCATGGAAAAAAAAACAGTTTTGCTAACCAAAAACCCCTTGGTTATAATGATTGAATGAATGTTTTAAATCTTGGCAGATCAGGAAGTGTTTACACGGCAATTACAAGATCCCAATCTTGCTCTATTGTGTTATTTTTCTTTACAATTACAAGATCTTGATTTCATAATTACATATGATTTTTGTAATTATGAGATGTTTTTGTAACTGCAAGACAGCTACTTACAATTACAGGAATCAATAAGGAAAACTTTTTGTTTTCTGCATGAATAAATTACACTAAATGAAAATGATGAAAATTGCATGAAATTTATGAAGTTAATTCTATAGGAGCTTACTAGGTACTGGAGGGTACTAGGGCCATCTACTGGTATTAATGGAGTTTAAAGTCAAAATTTAAAAAATAATAAATAAACAAATAAAAAGATGCTACAGTGGGGTAGTGATGAGCACATCCACCTCACAGCAAGAGTGACTGGGTTCAAGTTTTGGGCTCAGTGAGGGTGTTTCTTTTGGTGTTTGCATGTTCTACCCATGCTTGTGTGTGTGTGTGTGTGTGTGTGTGTGTGTGTGTGTGTGTGTGTGTGTGTGTGTGTGTGTGTGCTGCCCTGTGATGGACTGGCAAACTGTTCAGGGTGTACCCTACCTTTGCTCAGAGTTGGCTGAGAAAGGCTCCAGAAGCAGTTTGGCAAATGAATTATTTTAAACCCAATCTTGAACAATAGCTTAATAAGTACATATGTGTCATCCAGTTTGAGAATAGTGACTTGAACTCAGATGATAGCTCTAACTTTCTTCTCAGACTTCCATTCCATTCACTTCCATTTGTATATGTAAATTAATTTTAAAACAAATTCAAAGCAACCAATATCACTGATGATTTGTAGCCTTGCGTCAAAATCTCTTTTGTGACCGGTATGTAAAGGAGTCATCTATTGTTTTTTCTAAAAGCATGATTTTTCTTTATTGGTTAATCATGTATTATTACAACGAATATAATAATAATTGTATTGGTATTATGCACAGCACAGTGGTTGGCACATCCACCTCTCAGCAAGAAGGTCCTGAGTTCCCGACTCTGGGGAAAATCAGGGTACACCCTGAACAGCTCGCTGGATCATTGCAGTGCCAACACACACACACACACACACACACACAAAACCGTTCACACTCACATGAGTACATTAAAAAAATATTTTTTTTTTCAATTTTTGTACAATTTATGTGCAGTAATTGATTGAATGAACATGGCGTGATTAATAAAGAGGGTTATAGTGAAGGAAACCTGGCAACCCGTTGACTGAGCCATGTGTTAGCACATTGCTAGCTGGTTAGTTTTGCAGCTCCTGTGTGTGTTAGCCGTGTTTGCTTCTGTGTTTGGCAGTGATCGGGGTTAATCTAACCCTAATTATTATAGGAAGACTTGTTGTCGTGACGACGCTGTCGTTGTCCATTTGTTGCGAAAATGGCAACGATTGGAGTTCCTGAGAACGTCCGCGTTCTTCTGCTGGATATTGAAGGAACCACGACTCCTATCACGTTTGTTAAGGTAGGAATGATTGTGGATCCTTTGAGAAATCTGTCATCAGTCGTGTAACTGCGTGAATATTGCTTGGCTGACTGTATTTCTCCACGCAGGATGTTTTGTTCCCGTATATCAGGGAGCACTTGGAGGAGTACCTGAGTGCGCACTGGGAGGAGGATGAGTGCAAGCAGGATGTACAGCTCCTGAAGAAACAGGTCATTCACTGCAGTGTTGACTTCCTTTCGTACAGCTGTCTGTTTATCAGTTACACTCCGATTTTACTGGTTATTTTCTCAAGTAAACCCAACAAGTGCACGTTGGAGGTAGAATTATGATGTTGCTATGCATGTTATGTTCCTGTATATCAATAGAGCGGGGCCTCATGATCAGGAGGTCGTGGGTTCAAATCCCCGTTAGACCCCCACCGTGCTAAGACCCCTGGGCAAGGTCTTAACCACAAGTGTGCCTCTGTCCACCCAGCAGTATAAATGGATATCAGTAAAAAATACTGGGAAGGTAACCTGCGATGGACTTGTGTCCCATCCAGGAGGAGTTGAACTCCTAGTCGCTTCACGCTACAGAAGCCTGGAATAAGCACCGGCCTGATGAGCCACTAGGCTCGGGTGTAAAAAAAAAAAAAAAAAAAGAAGACCAACAGACTTCAATAGACCAGGATCATCTGTCTGTTTTTATTTAGATGGTGATTCAGGCTTTTGATATGACACAGACATAGTGCAGGTTGAGCTGGTACACGTGTTTTAAAGGCCCAAACGTCACAATTATCCACGTGGTCAGTAAGACTAATCAGAAAGGTGCCCATTCTTCCCAGGGATATTAAATAAACACTAACAGTGTTGTATCCTGGCAATAAAATGA
The DNA here is from genome assembly GCA_039654325.1 of Tandanus tandanus. NCBI lineage: Eukaryota > Metazoa > Chordata > Actinopteri > Siluriformes > Plotosidae > Tandanus > Tandanus tandanus. The sequence goes on from JBCNYH010000026.1 coordinate 33,802,172, forward strand.
AATCGACCACAATGTCTTTCTAAAACAGTTTGCTTACTCCTGAAAGTGAGTGTCAATAACCCCTGCAGCGGGTGGGATTATTATTATTAGTAGTAGTAGTAAACATTGTCTTTTTTTTTTTTTTTTTTTTTTTTTTTTTCTTCCTTTTTCCTTTTTTTCTCCCGACCTCCTCCCTTCCCTTCCCCCTTTCTTCAAAATGTCGTTTTAACACGCCACATCAC
>JBCNYH010000026.1:33804811-33828353 GCA_039654325.1 Tandanus tandanus
TAGAGACAGATCGGACCTAAGTAAGTAGACACCCAAAATTTCAGAATTCGACCTCTCTTGAGCTCCTGGAGTTTGAGGCATGCTTGAATAACTTTAGCACAACTTTGTGCACTTATTTACAGCAGTCTGACTAGTGTTCATTTAATTTAAGTCATTAAATTGTCAGATTTTCAAAGAGGTCAAATTGTGGGTCAGTCAGAGGGCGGCGTCAGCCAGCAACCAATAGCCACCAATTTGAATATTCAAACCATATGAAGGTAAGACCACCACGGATCCACGACCAGGTCGACCTGGAGCATCAGAAAGATGGCTTCGCTCCGTGAAGAGAGTAGTGGAGAAAAATCTCCGTTCCAAGGCCACAGACATTGCAGAAGACATCCAAACCAGCTCAGAAACTGTTACGCGCTATCTTCGTCAAATGGGCTATTACGGCTGAGCAGCAAGACTCAAGCCTCTTCTTCGACCAGCAAATATTCATTCAGAAATTTTGGGTGTTGATTTAATTATGTCTGCTCTCTGGATGGATGGATGGATGGATGGACAGATAGAGCACTTTTCAAAATAAAATGATGCATATGGTTAACTGATACATTTAGCAGTCTGGTGGTTTGTGTGAACAGACTGACCTATTATACTCTGATTCTGCCATATTTTATTGGAATTTTTTTTTTTCAGACTGAAGAAGACCTAAAGCAGAATAGAGCATGTCCAGTCCACGCCGTAGACCAGACGGTCCACACAGATGAAGAGAAGGCAATCCGGGAGGTGGTGGATAGTGTCCTATGGCAGATGGACGCAGACAGAAAGACCACCGCTCTCAAGCAGCTGCAAGGCCACATGTGGAGAGCAGCCTATGTTTCAGGGAAGATTAAAGGCGAGTAAGTACGAAGGAGCTGCCCTTTAAAAAAAATTTCATAAATATAAAAATAACTATTACATTTTGCATCTGGACTCATACATGGCTATAATTTCTTGTTCTGGACTTGTGTGTTTGTGTTCTGATGCAGAGTGTATCAGGATGTGGTTCCAGCTATAAGAAGATGGAGGCAATATGGCCGTAAAGTCTACATTTATTCTTCAGGAAGCATAGAAGCCCAGAAGCTACTCTTTGGATATTCGATAGAAGGAGATCTGTTAGATGCAAGTTGTAATATGGCTGTATTTTACATATGTGCTGATTTATGTTTTATGGCAGGATGTAATATTTAAATACCTTTCTAAATGTCTCTTGCAGCTATTTGATGGTCATTTCGACACTAACATTGGAGCCAAAGTGGAGAGTAAAAGCTATGAAAAGATTGCGGAGAGGATTGGCTGCTCCCCAGAAGACATTATGTTCTTAACAGATGTCACACGAGGTGAGAACGAAGTGCCTGTAATTTATGTGACACCCCCCCACCCACCCCACAAACATCACATTTGTGACCCATCACAGCAAAGTGGGTATTAAGTCAGAAATATTAAACACTTTGTTGAAGTTTAAAGTTGCACGCTTAAAAGGCTTAAAATTCCTGTGAGGTTTTGGTAAGTTACTCCAAAACTAGACAATTGTGAGAGAAAATCTGGTATCATTTTAAAGCTCAGGATATCAATTACAGAATGGTACCAATAACTAAAAATGAATCATTTCTGAATTAATACCCACATTGCTCTGATGGGTTACATTTGGAGAGCATTAAAATATGTGTAATATTTAACACAAATTGTTTAAAAGGATGTAGGGCATTTTTTTCTCGAAGACTTTCAAGACTTTGCTTGAGTCGTGATCTTGTGAAGTAGTGGAAAAGAGTGTGGGGTTGTAGTTTTTGGTCTATAAAAGCATTTAGAGTGCGAAAGGCCAGCGAGCTCAGTTCAGAATGTTTCGTGGAGGCATTTTTAAACAATGGTAGAGTCATCAGTTCAAGTTATTGGGAGGTATGATCACTTTGCTGGAAGAAAAAGCAAACTGTAACTCAGCCGAGAGGAAGTGGGCTTGGATGTTCAGGAACCACCAAAGCTCAGGCCTGCCATGAACTGGAAGCTGCTTGAACACTGTCTGCAGTCAGGCAAGTTTTATATCACCATGGCTTGAGAGGCTGCTGTACAAGCAAGAAGATAGTGCTCCTAAAATGTCACTTTCACATTTCACTAAAGTTTGCAGCTGACCACAAGGACAAAGGAAAAGCAGTGAAGTTTTATCGTCAAATAAGACAAAGACCGAGTTGGTTGGCCACAGAGGTATGGAGCAACACCGACTGTATGGAGCAACACTACCGACTGTTAAACATGGTGGTGGTAGCACCTGAAACTTGTTCTGTTCTTTGTTCTAGAACTTTTGTGGCTCATCTGTTTGATGTCAGGTTGTTAGTATACCAGTATTTTCATTGCATTTTTTTAAGGACATTCCAAACTGTTATTTTGGCTATGCTCAATGTGTGTGCACTGGTTTTGATTCGATTCTCCTTCTTTTCTAAACCTCAATGTAGCTTGCTTTTCTCCCATAGACAGCTCTCTGGTTTTCATATTGGTTTATCCTTTTAAACCAGAAAACCAGGGCTCAACCCAAGAGTAGATATTCAGAGCTTGTAATCATTTCACCAATCACAGTAACATGGCACACCCGAGGAGCAGAAAGCATCTGTCAGTCACGTGTTCCAATATTTTTGCTCACTGGAAAAATAAACCATGCCATGTTTTAAGTTAATATTGACAACTAGATATAATGTATATTGTAGTGTAATTCTAGTTTAGCCTTCTCTAAGGTGTCATCAGAATTGGAACACAGTATGTGTTACGCTGAGCACTTATATGAGAGGTCTAACTGTCAGCATTCAAACTTCTCACCTTGCAGAAGCAAAAGCGGCAGAAGATGCTGGGATGAACGTGGCTGTAGTTGTGCGACCAGGCAACACGGAGCTAACCGAAGAGGAGAGGAATCATTATAGAACCCTCACATCTTTTAACCAGCTAGAACTCACCGGAAGCGCTTAAAAGCCAAGGACTGAATGGTGTCGGCACTCCTCAAGTGGACTATAGCAAAAGTGGGCGGACACTGAATCACAAAGTTGTAGCTTGTTACTTATGAAGGGGGGAAAATGCAGCAAGTGCATTACAGTTGTACCGAATTCAACTCCAGGTGCTTGCATTATGTTTTTTATTTTTATTTTATTTTTAACCGAAACAAAAATAATGGCGCTGGTTTACAATATTTTCATTCTACTTGAATGTTTATTGTGCTCTGAAACAGTACTGATGTGTTAGTGTAATTTAAGTTATTAATTATTAATTAATTTTCACTGTACTTGTGCCTCTTCCACTATCTAGTAAACATACGTTATGCTCTACAGTGTTATTTTAAATATCTTTATGTAAAACTGTTTTTTCAAAGAGCAAATGTACATCTTGGATATGCGACATTTAGGTACACCTACAGTAAATGTTTTCACTTAGGTACGTGTGTAGCTTGTAGCCAGTTTATGAAGGAACAATAGCTTTAAAAAAATCCAGATTTTTAAATGAAAACTCCAAACAGTATAAAATACAATTTAAAATAATTTCATTAGTTGCATTTATAAAATGATTTCCAACACTACAGGAAAACTGAAGTGAATGACAAAAACTCATGAAAGCATGTCATTTCTCTAAGATATTAATATGACCCCTTTAAGAAAAATAAGAAGAAGGTTTACACTGCCCAGCGGTGTTTTTAATATTACTACACTAGCTTAACAATTAGGTTCTGTACTAGTATATCAAGTCACTTTTCCTGGTCAGATTAATGTTTTTGCTTGTGATGAAACTGCCCATGAAGTCAGAGATTCCCAACCCTGCTCATGGAGGACCCAGTCCCCTGAACATTTTAGTGTTATCATGTTTCCAATACACCGGATTTAACTAATTAGCTCATTAAAATGTGCAGAACAGGGGCTTTTACACCTGAGCTTAGTGGCTCATCAGTGCCGGAGCTTATCCTCGGTTTTCATAGCGTGAAGCAACTAGGAGATGAACTCCTCCTGGGGTCCAGGGGTCTTAGTGAGGTGGGGGTCTAAAGAGGAATCAAACCCACGACCTCTTGATCATGAGCCCAGCACCCTAACCACTATACCACCGGCCCCAAATAATCCTCCAGGATGGGAAGCTTTATGATATATAATATATGAATATTCACATAATGTTTTCTTCCTAATACACCATGTAATTAGAGCTGATATTTGAACACATTGGAAGAAAATGTTAATGCTATGGAAAAAAAAAAGCCCTCAACCAAGACATGAATCACAGTAATTAGCTCTATAAAAGTAACAGTATGATTAAAATATGTGCTCGTAATGATTCAAGTCAAAGATATGCCACCCTTTCAATTATTACTTTTTTTATTCTTGATATAAAATGTGCAAAGAAATATTGTTGTTTAAAACTGTATACTTCAAACTCGGCTTCAGACATGGACCCTACTTTTCCATTTATACTAATTCCCTTGTAGTTGATCTAGTGTCCTTTCCATAGAATAACAAATGTTGTCTAGTCACATATCTAATAATATGTACTGTATCTACTGTATCTATACACGCATTTTCCATGTAAAACACTTTATGGCACCTGCAATACAAAAACTTGCTCTGGCTCAGACAAAATGTCTGTTTGTGATGCTCATAATTCATTTTCTGTTGTTTAACTGCCAGAAAGAAACATACTCCTTCACTCTAAACATACTTCCTTCACTCCAAAGAGATTACATTCAACAAACATGCATTATTATTAAAATTAGTAAATGATGGAAGTTGTAGTAATTCTGCAATAGAAACAGAGTCAGAAGAGTCCTATAGCTGGTCTGATTGGTATTCTGAAACCTCTGAGAAGGTCTCTGACAGGCTCATTGGAGGCTCCTGGTCATCGCTGCACACAATCTCGAAGTGGTAGTGACGGAACTCGATAGCAAACGTGCCCAGGAAAGCCAAGAGGAACATGACCAGTGCCCACTGTGCCCGGGCAGCGTGCATGTGCAGACGCTGGGCCATTAGAGCAAAGTATAGTATTGTGTTAAGGTTTGTCAGAACAAAATTGATCTGTAGAAACAGGTAGGATTATGTAGCACTTAACCTTTAGCATGCTGGTGCATAGATAAACTAGAAATGCACTCAGAGAGTGCAGACCTCCACCAAGGTAGTGCAATCTCGTCTTTACATGGGTTATAGTGGCAGATGGTGTAGGATTACAGTGCCCCCTTGAGGCCTGTTCTGCAATTCTTTTTGAGCTCGGTATTTTTTATTTTATTTTATTTTTCCCGTGGAGCATTCTGGGTAATTTCTGAAAAATAATAAAAAAATCCCTGTCACATAGTACCCACAATAAGTACTGTATGTAACAGGTCCACGACGGAAAATTAGGCAATTTACCAGGCCATCAGTTGTACAATAGAAAATGCTGTTGTAGACCCTTGTTGTGGAAATATTTTAGCACAAATTTTTTTTCCCTCATAGGTAAGATTTACAAGACCTGTTGTGCAATGCCCTACATCATCCTACGCAGTTCCTACAGCTGTGTTACAATAGACGTACAAATTTCGTATGCTTTTATTGTCATCTGACGTACTCAGGATCGTACAATCTTCTTGTAATAGTCTTTTGATTGCCCTACGTTAAACTCACGGGACTTCCTTTTATACCCATATGTATCATACAACATTTTTACAACTGCATTAGGTTGAGAGTATGTATGTCATGTAATGTACGGTGGTCGCTTTGTCTTCCACCAATTATACGAACATTGTACACTTTGACATACAGGCCTGACCTATTTCCACAACAAACGAATTACTCACATTTTATATGTGGACACAACTCCGCAACTTTTAAATCCACCTCACCCAAACCTACATGAGTCCCTTCTGTCCCTTCAGTAACCTGTCATAATGACTCCCCCATTGGTTGAAAAATGGCTTAATTACCTCTTGCCGATTTCCATTCCGCAGGAAATTGTGTGTAGGTTTGTCTGTCCGCAGTCTATGAGTGGGCGCCTGGTTCTAGTAAGGTATACAGTTTAGCAAGCCACTGATTAGCTGAATCATGTTTAGATAATTAGTAGTTCAGCTTCGTCTTCAAGTTAGCCAGAGCATGCATGTGTCCGAAGCATCGGAAGAGGTAAGTTTTTAAATTCGAATTTCTCCACTAATTCCATAGTAACTAGTGTCATGACAGTAGTAATGTTATTAGTAGTATTAGTGTAAACACGTCATTCAGGTAATGTAACGTAACCTACTGTTAGGCCCTATCATACAACAACAATTTCTTATTTAAACTAAAACACTGCTAGCAATTTTGCAAAATTTTCTTATTAAAAGTAAAATTTGAGAGTTACATGTGACATTATATGTGCCATGCGAAAGGTCAGTGAACGCGTGTGTCCACTCAACCACTCATTTTGCAAAGCAGTGATTCTGGAGGCCACTTTCATAAATGTTAAGTTAATTACTGACATTACTTATGCTACTAACAGCAAGCATAACCATATAAACAATTTTATTTTTATGATACATATATTAAATGTTTCTCAACCTTAAATAATGTGATACGTCATACATCCGCGTTATTATAGAAATGATAATGTATAAGAATACACACATTAATACAAACCTGTGATTTACCCTGCTCTAGAAAGTGAAACAACTCCATGATTCAAAGACTAATGTTCAAATACTCACATTCTTCTTGTCTGATTTACTGATCATGTGGGTGCTAGACATGTGAAGGATACAAAGCAGCATGCAGAAAGTGACTGCTCCAGACAACAGGAAGCGGGGTATGCCGGTTCGTCTGCCTTCATTCCTCAAATTAACTTTTAGAGTCATGAATGACTGGATCCAACAAAACAGTGTGCCTAGACCAAATGCCATGGATGTGCCAATATTGTGGAGCTCCTCATCATTTGACAACTAGATAACAATGAATGTAAATGATCATTTATCTACAAATATCAAGATTACACTGTAATAAAGCCACTGTTTTATAAGAGAATTTCATAAATAAATTAAACTTGCCCTAAATAACATAACACATAGACACAGACAAAATAGTCAACTACATAGGAAAATAATCCATGCCATACCTGGAAATTCCCAACCAAAGTCATACCAAAGCATGCCAGAGACAGAGCTACTAAACTAATGATGTTGAGCCAGGGTTTGCGCACTTTTGGTTTCAGCTGCAAGTATCTAAGGACTCCAAGGATGAAGCCTAGCAACATTAAAATAGTTATTAATAAAATTAAGCTTGTTTGAAAAATAAGTTGGTTGTCCAGAAAGATAAGATGCAGTATGGCATGCAGCATTTATCAGATTCAGAAGACTCTTTTTTTTTTAGATATCCTGTAAATATTTAGGAATGTAGCCTGTATTTAATTTTTGTTCAAGATTCTCAATGAACTGGCATAAACCTCAATAGCCCAACTGTCTGTAAAAGTTAAAAGAGGATGGTAGAAAATCCAAAGGAAGTGGCACCTACATTAAAATATATACATTGCTCAAACTTAAATTATTCTAAAACCCCAAATCAGAAAAAAATGGGACAGTATAGAAAATGCAAATAAAAAAAGAAACAATGATTTTTAAATTTGCTTTGACTTGTATTACATTGGAGCGGCACGGTGGCGTAGTAGTTAGCACGTCCATCTCATAGCAAGAAGGTCCTGGGTTTGGATACTGTACTCAGCAAGGGTGTTTCTTTGTGGAGTTTGCATGTTCTTCTTGTGCTTGTGAGGGTTTCTGCTGGGTACTCTGGTTTCCTCCCACAGTCTAAAGACATGCACATTAGGCTAATTGGTTGTTCCAATTTGCCCCTAGGTGTGAATGTGATTGTGAATGATTTTGTGTGTGTTGGCCCTGCGATGGACTGGTGAGCTGTTCAGAGTGTACCCCGCGTTCGCCCAGAAGTGGCTAAGTGAATGTATTACATCGTTGACAGAATGGACACAAGATATTTCATGTTTTCTCTGGTCGACTTTAATTCATTTCGTAATAAACATCCATTCCTGCATTTCAGTTAAACGACACATTCCAGAAAAGTTGGGAGAGGGGAAATTTAGGACTAGTATTGAGGTAAAACCATTAAATAATGATTGAAATCGGTGAGTTCAACAATTATCAGTTGTAATCATGATTTGGTACAAAAGCAAAAGCCATAGAAGAGGGTGGTGGAGCTGGAATGGCATGCAATACATTTCTTGTCAAAAATCATAATTTTCAGTTAACAATTCAATTTCACCACACTGTACCATCCCAACTTTTTTTTAATGATTTTGGGATTGAACATGGTATTTCCATTCATTATTTATACCACTTATCCATTAGGGTTGTGGGGGAAGCTGGAGCCAATTCAGGTGGGCAATTTAGAGTAGCCAGTTGACCTAATGTGCATGTCTTTGGACTGTGGGAGGCAACTGGAGTATGCAGATGAAACCCTGGGAAGCATGGGGACAATATGAAAACTTCACAAAAAATGCCCTTGTCGAGATTCAAACCCTGAACCTTCTTGCTGTGAGGTGATGGCACGAACCACTGAGCTACCTAATATTCTACAGTATATTTTCTTCTTCAATAAAATAAAATAATTTTGCCAGATAACAATGGATCACTGATATCTATCCAGCAGATACGGTACCATTTTACATATAGGGTGCATTCTATAGCTATTCAAGATATGCATAATGCAAGTATTCATGTAGTTGGTTTTTTTTTCTTTTTAAACAAGAAGCTACCGTAGTGTTCATTCACCTTGTATATTATATTATAATACATAAAACAAAACCTATACATAAACTCAGATCATTACTCTTACCCACAAAAGCTGCCATGTTCATGACTTGACTGAAAACACAGCTGGCAGGTGGAGCATCACCTGCAATGCTAAAAGACATGAAAATATTACAAAGGTGTTCAAGCAAGCTTCCTATTAGAAGGGTTTCCAAAACTTCTCATTCATTCATACCTTATATATGGAGGAGACTTTGAGACTGATCTCCTGTGGAAAAACAAATCTGTTTGAAGCAGATGGATACAACTGTAATAAGATATTAATGCACTTTGAAAAGATAATAAAACAAACTTACTTATATTCAGAGCTCAGTGGTGTGATTTTGTCATCCTCCACTGCGATAAAATAGCTGTTTCAATATATAAAGATTTACCTACATTACTGTTAAATCTTAAATTAGTTTGTTTTCATTCCATTAATACAGATTAACAGTCAGCAAAAGTACTGCAACATTACAGTGTAACAACACACACGAAAGTATAACACATGAAACAGAATCAACTTCACAGTACACATAGACTGATCAGCCATAACGTTAACGCCAGCTAGGCAGCCTCATACACAGCAAGCAAGCTGCAATGCACTGTTTTCTGACTCCTTTCTATCATATCCAGCATTATCAGTTTCAGCAATTTGCCACATAGTAATGGCTAAAATACTGAGTCTTAATGCTGGGTCTATAAACCATCTCATGTGTTACACTTTCGTCTGTAAAAGGTGTCAGAAAAGGAGTCAGAAAGGAGTCAGAACACACAGGGCATTGCAGCTTGCAGTGTATGGGACGGCCTAGCTGCAGACTAGTTAGGTGATCATGATGTTATGGCTCATTAAATGGCATTGGATTATGTAACTTTAAAACTAGATATATCTAGTCCAGTGAAGCTACAGACAAAGACAGCATACAAGTTTAAATACTCACACAACCCATAACCCTGCTGCTGTGAAGAATGAAAACATAACAGGGAGAAATGTCCAAGGGCTGCACTTCCTCATGGCTGTTAATCAAACTTGATCTGAAAGAAAATACATTCTTGAAAAGATCCAATCACCCTCAAGATCCAAGAACAAGGCACATTTTCTTTCGGATTAGGACCAGTTTGAAAAGACAGAAATAAATTGCGAGGAGGGATGTGTTTAGAAGATTTGGCTTATCTGTACTTTGCTTTTGATTTGTAAGAAAACTGCTGCAAAAAGTTGCATTGTTGCTGTTACACTGGTTTTTATTAATAATCAAATGCACTTTTGGCAAAATTTGCTATTCATATGAACCAAATAGTAACTAAAAAAGCCTGTACAAACTAATTCAGCACCACAAAATGGACAGCTCCAATCCCACCAGACTACAGCAGTTTACCACTGGACTGCATAGTAGACATGCTGCCAATTCAATCTATTTCTAATGATAGTGGAATGGCATTAACTTTTATTATTTTTATGATAACACAGGAGTGTAGTATGTTTCATTATAGTGCTGTTTATGATAAGTAAGATGGAAATACGCTTATGCAATCACATTTACAATTTAGATCAACATAAAGCATATATTGAAACAGAAATTATATTTTCTGCTAGTGTAAAATGTCTAAAATTTTAAATTATAAAGCACAAGACTTATTTTTAAGATTTTATTAATCCATTTCTAGCCTTAAGTAGTAAGTCTGTTGGGTTTTTGTACACCCGAGCCTAGAGGCTCATAACACTTGGAGCCTATCCCGGTTTCTGTAGCATGAAGCGACTGGGAGTTCAACTCCTCCTGGATGGGACGTTAGTCCATCACAGGTTAACTTCGCAGTGTTTTTACTGGTACCCATTTATACTGCTGGGTGGAGAGAGGCACACTTGTGGTTAAGACCTTGCCCAGGGTGGGGGTCTAATGGGGATTTGAATCCATGACCTTTCAATCATAACCCCAACACCCTATGTCATGAAATTTTATAGATGGGTAAATCATCCATATAAAAAATAATAAAAACTAATAAAAAGTCGATCTTTATAGTGCAGAGTAAGCCAGCTATGCTTGGGACATGTAAGCACACACACATATCTGTATGATCACTTTCATGTAAATGTTTCATGTTTCATGTTACTCAGAACTGCTAATCAGAAAACATTTACATGTAAGTGATCATACAGATATGTGTGTGCTTACATGTCCCAAGCATAGCTGTATGATCACTTTCATGTAAATGTTCCATGTTTCATATTACACTCAGAATTGCTAATCAGAAAACATTTTTTTCCCCAAATGTAAAAAATGTGTACATATATGCAAACATAACTCATGAGGTAATTCATCCAGGTTCTCTGGTTTCCTCCCACCTTTCAAAAACAAATCAGCAGGTGAATGGCTGACTCTAATTTTCCCCATGGGGCACGCAGGAAAAGCCTCACAGCAAGAAGGTCCTGGGTTCAAGTCTCATTCAACAAATTTAATGGTATGGTCATGTGTGTATATTCTCCCCAGGCATGCATGGGTTTCCAGTCTAACTGGCTGTTTTAAATTTCCCCAGGAATGTAATTGTGACAACACAAGTTCATGCTTTTCTAAAGCCCAGGTCAATGGCAGGAAGTATTCCCACCTCACACCTAGTGTTCCCAGGATAGACTCCAGATCCCCCTGCATGTAGTGATCACTGAAGCCGAATGAATAATGAATCTCCAGAACTTCATAAATGAGTGGAACGGTAGTGTAGTAGTTTAGCAGGTCTGTCTCACAGCAAGAAGATACTGGGTTCAAGTTCCGAGCTCAATGAGGGTGTTTCTGTGGGGAGTTTGCATGTTCTCCCCGTGCTTGCGTGGGTTTCCTCCGGGTACTCTGGTTTCCTCCCACAGTCCAAGGACATGCACATGAGGCCAAATTGCCACTAGATGTGGATGTGCGTGTGAATGGTTTTGTGTGTGTGTGTGTGTGTGTGTGTGTGTGCACGTGTGTGTTGGCCCTGTAAGGGTCTGAGAGCAAGCTGTTCAGGGTGTACCCCACCTTCACCCAGTGTCGACCGAGATAGCCTCCAGCCCCCCCTCGACCCTAGTAGGACTAAGCTGCTTGGCAAATGAGAGAGTGGGAATGTCTTATGCTTGATCCTCATTTAGATATTTCCCAGTTGATCTCCATGATGTCATTTTCCTGTTCCAGACACCGGGACCATGTTCACGGCGGCTCCCCTGCAATTCCTCAACTCCTATCTCCAATGATTCACGATGAAAAACAAACTAAACAAAAGAAAAACACATTGTTTCTTACTAAAACCTCATTATAATTCTGCTAAACAATAAACTCTGATTTTAAGGCTTCGGTAGAACAGAAATCTGTGGAGCAATGATGAGTGTGATGATGTTTAAAACTGGTCTCTTCCTGTCTGGCTGATACACGGATGAGAAAATGGAGGCTGAACAAACGCGTTCGCGTCTTTTAATCCACCTCAAGCGGCTACTTCCAGCAGGCTTTTGTCTAAAAGTGTACCTTGTGATAAGTGTACTTTGGTTCGGGGTGTAGTCGTTGTCTTCTCCTCATTTGATGAAGACCGGTTCGTCAGTCGTGGTGCCTCGCTGTGGTCCGGTCCGGTCCGGTTGGGTGGAGGCAGGACCTGTGTGTACTGATGAACTATACAGCAGTATTAGCTTTCACATTACAGCACAACCACCATGACTACACACCCGGTTAATTCTTAATAAATAATAGTGGAAACAATATTTTAAATATAGAACTAAATAAACACAGAGACTGAGAGGCGGATCAGTAACCAGGAAGTGCTTTTATTTTTTATTTTTTTATTTTTTATTTTTTTCCCCTTCTTCTTCACGCCCCATTCTCTTTCACGCGCACTCGAGCTGACAGGTTCCACCATAGACTGTCGATGGGTTCCACACACACACACACACACACACACCTTGCTATCCTTGTGTGGACACTCCATAATAATTTATGATAATTTAGCTAATTAATGTGTGATGGCGCAGTGGAGAGCATGTCCGCCTCACAGCAAGAAAGACCCAGGTTCGATTCCCAGGCTGTGTGGAGTTTGCATGTTCTCCCTGTGCTTGCGTGGGTTTCCTCCAGGTACTCCGGTTTCCTCCCACAGTCCAAAAACATGCACAGTAGGCTGATTGTTGGTTCCAAATTGCCCCTCGGTGTGAGAGTGAGAGCGAGTGTGCATTGTAGGTGTGTTGGCCCCGCAATGGCCTGGCGAGCTGTTCAGGGTGTACCCTGCCTTCTCCCAGAGTCGGCTGAAATGGGCGCCAGTCTCCCTGTGACCCTAATTAGGATTAGAAATTGAATGAATAAATGATATGTTATAGGTGGCACAGTGGTGTTGTGGTTAGCATGTCCGCCCCACAGCAAGAAGGTCCTGGGTTCGAGTTCCGTTTCTTTGTAGGGTTTGCATGTTCGCCCCGTGCTTGCGTGGGTTTCCTCCGGGTACTCCAGTTTTCTCCTACAGTCCAAAGTCATGCACATTAGACTAATTGTCCAGGGTGTACTCTGCCCTCGCACAGAGTCAGCTGAGATGGGCACCAGCCTCCCCGCGACCCTAATCAGGATTAAGCGGTTCAGAAAATGAATGAATGAATTCCAATGTAAGGGATATAATCTGCAAGTGGCAGATTATCGTTCAGGACTGGATTTCCCAGCAAATTCAGCTTGAGGACATACCATTTATTTGATGCTAAAAGAAGTCTCCAAGAACCCCAAAATTTCATCATAGAATCTACGGGTAATTTTTGCAATTATTGGTGTGAAAGTGCATAAATGTACAGTCAGAAAGAGATGTGATTAATTTGACCTTCACGGGAAGGAAAACGTCTTTATTATCCAAGAAGAACATTACAAGACTACTAAGACTGAAGTTTGTCAGTGATATCGATGAGGAAATATATCCAGTTATGTATCGCAATTTTGTGCGGCTATTCATGATTTGTCACAGTGGCTCCAAAATCGATTTTTTAAAAATAATTTTTAATTTATATATTTGAATTCGAATTGGTGAAACGCTGCCGTTCTTCTGTAGTCCTACAGGTGGTGCACTCTAAACTATTCACACTGTTAGGCAGAACAGCATGTTCAATGCAGTTGTGCAGCTCATGAACAAAGCTTTCAAAGTTTAACGTTTTAGAGGTATGATGTCACTTTCTTATACATAGTGTTAAAATTGTAAGACAAAAGTGGAAAAAATTGTAACAGCGAATAGGGATGTTAAGCATGTCAAGGACATCTGTCTAAAAGTTGAAGGGAAACTGTAGGTGAGCTTTTCGACAGTATAATCATCTAAAGCACACTAGCAAATCCACCATGGACTGGGTCAGTAGGAAAAATGAATTTGTGGAATGGCTCAGTCAAAGCCCAAATTTGAATCCCATTAAAATGTTGTGGGGAGATTTGAAAAGGGAAGTACATGCAAAAAAAACCATCTGGCAACTAATGAAGAGTGGTCAAAAATTGTCAGATACTGCTGGACATTTATGCAAAACGTCTACATGACATTCTTACTATTACAGGGGGCAATATTTTTTATATTTGTGTTGATTTCAATAAATGACTGAAAAAGCATTATATTGTGTTTATCTGTTCTGTAGATGCTGTATTAAGTATTATATTATATATAATATATAAAATATTATTATATTATCATATATCTGAAATATTGTGGGATACTCATAATTATAAGAATATTATCTCATTTCCTTTGTGATAAGTCATAATTATGCAAATCCTTCTGATTATTATTATGGATGAAATGGATTTCCATATTTCATTGTTGCTTTTCTGGTATCTTTTACCTGGGAAGGTGCATGTGGTATACTTTAAACTATTTTTAAATAGTACATTGTAAATAGTACATAAAGCTTCATAAATATCCTGAAGCTATTAAATATGTGTCCTGGATGATAGCACCTCAGCAACAAGTTACAGTTTAGTTCCTTTATTACTTAATCCCCACCAGGATATGAAAAAAGCTCTTACACACACTAACACTTAGCATCTGTTTACTTTATTAAAGAGTGGGACAGATCAAGGTACATGTCCAAGGTCATGTGAAGGAATAATGACAACTTGAAACAAATTAAATAAGTCAGTAATCTGTAAAACGTCTCCAAACCTCACACTGTACTAAAGTTCAAAATTGTATCAAAGATAGATGTGACCAAAACTGTGCACAGCGCTAGGCAGTTTCAAGTAGCACAGTTGCACTTCATATTTCAAGCGCTATCTTACAGGCTACATTTGTCATTCAAAGTGTTTTTAAATGTATTACTGAATCCCGACATGAACAATAATTACTAACATTTGTTAACATGGTAACAAAATCAATCCCAATATACAGAGGACATAGAGCAGAGAAGCCGGACAGGCACACAGCTAAACATGACAGCTTTTCTTCTTCTTCACATTCAGCAGTTAAGCACAAAAAAACACATACTGCAGCATCACTGTTGTATAAGTCCAGCATCTGGATAGCACAGGGGAGACAGTGCATTTTCATTCTCAGAACTTTCAGGAAGTTGCTGATCACCAGGAACCTCCTATCCACTTGATGTCCTCTCAGTACCCTACTGACATCACACCACTGGCATCTGGCTTAAAACTGCATGAGTTAAAGCAGGAGTTAAAACTGCTGTCCTCACATTACAAACCTCAAAACACTATGTAATTCATTACTCACTCAAGTGCAAGCACTGTACACTTTATTAAGAACACCTGGACACCTGCATATTCATGCAGTTATCTTAACAATCATATGACGGGGTTAGTGCAAAAACACCATGAAGGTACAGGCCAAGAGCTTCAGGGAGTGTTCATATCAAACATCTGAATGAAAGAAAAATGCAGTCTCTGTGTCTTTTACTGTCATGTATATTGGTACCAGATGTGCTGGTTTGATTATTTCATAAACTACTGATCTCTTGGGATTTTCACACACAGCTGGCTTTAAAATTGAATCCATTCTGAATTAAATTTGAATCCATTCTTACCGTGTTCATTTCCTGATTGTGAGAATTCCGCTGGTATACACACCTCTTAGAATGCAGCTCAGTGCTTGCTGTGCGTACTGAAAGAACCGGTTATGAGTATGTCATAGTGGATAATTTGGACTGTTTCATTTATATAATGTTTAATAAAAAATAATATAAAAAAGTTGCACAAGACGTATCATCACTGCAAAAAATTCTTTTTGATCTTGTTTTTGGAATAATATACTATGCAAGAACAGAATGTAAAAAATTATTAACATTGTTTTAAGAATATATATATATATATATATTTTTTTTTTCAATTTATTTATTATTATTATTGTTTGTATACACTTAAATTAGGTTAAATTATCTGTCAGTGCAGTAAGATAATTACACTTGGTAATTACACTTGGATTCTTCAATATTGTTTGAAGAATTTTATGTTATTTTAAGAATCTTATCAATCTTACACGGAGGGATCTGGGACTGACCAACACACAATGAAAATGTATATTTTGTTTAGAAAAATCAGTATTCCAGTTTGTGTGTGTGTTTTTGTTTGTTTTTTTTTTTTTAAGAAATGGGTGCCACGTACTCCAGAACAAGAGCAGAAAGGACCATCCAGATTGTTACCATCATCAAGTCCAGAAGCCAGGGTGTGTCATGGTATGGGTTTGTGTCAATGTCTTCAGCAAAGGTAGGGCTTTTATATGCACCAACCACCAAATTAGCTTAAGAATTGCAGAAGTACATCACAAATAGATTACTATACACACATTATATGTGCTTCTCTGTCAATGTTATGGGAGAGCTGAAGCCAATACCAGCTGATTTTGGGCGAGAGGCAGGGGTACACTCTGAACAGGTTGCCAAGTTATTTCAGGGCTAACACAGGAACAAGCAAGCATTTACACTCATGTATGGGCACTTTAAAATAGCTATTTGACCTGATGTTTTTGGACTCTGGGAGGTAACCGGAACCCCCTAGAGTAAACCCAGACACACAAGGGAAAAAACTGTGATGCTCCAATTGGTTCAAACCCCGAACCTTCTAACTTTGAAGCGACAGCGACTATGACTTTGTTTATCATTTACTGTTTTTATTAACTGTCTGCCCTAGGCCTGGTTTGTACAATATATTTTACTATGGTAAAAATATTTCAAAAAACCCCCCTGAAAGAAACAGTCACTTAGTCATGAATGTAAAAGTAACCTAATTTTATAGCATGTTTCAGACAGAAGTAGTTACATGCACTGATGTACACAGAGCAAAAAGTTATACAGTCACACATTAATGCACTTATGGGCACCTACACATGAACTTCTCTTCTGTGTGAAGGAAATCTATAATCTGCTACTCATGTCATCTTATGTGAATGAAAGCAAATCATTTTGACACGTGTTATGCTCTTTACCACAGTAATCTAAAAATAGAGTGTAAATAATACATGAAAAATACATAATAACCCAGAGCAATAAAGTGACCAACGTAGAACAAACATGTGCAATCCAGATTTTAAAATTGGAGACAGTAAAATACATATTTTCCTCACATTTTAAAAAATCTGTGAAAACTCTCCTATAATAAGAATTTTCATATTAGCAACAGGAGAAAACTGACAGTTGATATCACTTAAGTTTTTTTTTTATGATCTTCTGCGATGTTATATTGCATCTGCTGGCTATTTAACAACTATTTGCCGAAGGCGACGTGGATGTTCCACGTCGAATAGTCCGCCAGACACAACATCGGGTGGACTATTCAATTCAGCGAAATCCACCGAGCCTGAGGCGCATAATTGTTTAAGTATGTACTACATGGGAACATAAAAAGCAAGCAAAAATGTATATTTTTAGATTGAATTTTATGTATTTTAACTATTACAGGTTAGTCAGGGGAGCTTTTTGTGCTCCAAGAAGAGCTAAATGCGGTGTAGCCTAAGGTGTCTTTTATTAACCCATTCAGAATATACTACATGGAAACGCAAGTAAATCATGCTCCATAAAAAATTTGATCTTTGTTAATTGTTTTTACATTTTTAAAGCAAGATTATGATGACGCCACCTGCTCCAAGTGACCGTGACAAACAGCCCGTCATTTTGATTTCAAAAAGTGTCTGTCATTTTGATTGAACTATTATTCACTTGGAGTAATGTTTTTAATCCCGAAATAGTAGACCAAGCAGATCGCACTGTTCCCATGTAGTACATAACATTATAGTAACATATAATAACATGAGCGGACATTCCATCTATTCAGTATGAATGTGTGCTCGAATAGTGCAAATTTACTCTTTATCATTTGGATCAATTTGGCCTCGTGTTCACAAAAAAACATGAACAACTTGGGCTTTTCCTTATTAAAGTGCCTGTTCTCAGTGAAATTACAAAAAGCAGCAAATTTAAGGCAAAGCCTGCGCCTGGCAGATTATAGAGAAAATAAGATTATCACCTTATAGAGTAGTCGTGGGCAAATGTGAATATAGCATTAATGTACCCTACCTTAAGTATGCTACAAAATATGTGGATGCATTGGACACTGCTAAAGTTACATTGATTGCTTAATTAAGAAACAACACTGATCACAAATGAATTCAGAACGCTATGCAACAAAAAAGTCACATTAAAATCTACTCTCCTATGAAACATCCAAAAATGTCCACAGGTTCCAGTTAAATCTAAGCCATCACAATGGTTACCTTGTTTATAATGAACTGCTCTGTTACAGATCAGAAGTAAAGACTTGTCAAAGAAACAACACGACACTCCACTTTTACATTCTGATACCGAGAGCTCTATGCTGGGTTTGGCTCTTCAAGCGCTCCCATCACCTGTCCTTAGCTTCCGAGCCATGATCATCTCTGCAGTGGCTGTCTTCCGGTTGCTGGCAAGGCCGAGCCAGCACATGAGATCGATGAAACACGTGGTCGGGTTGAAGCGAAAACCAAATTCACTGGCCGCATAGTCAAAAGGAAACGTGTGATGGAAATTGTGGAAGCCTTCCCCTGTGAGACGGGATACAGTGAAAACAGTTTTTAACATGCTTTATAACTAAAATCACAATTTATATAGTCTTTAATCTTAACGGAAAAGTCCATTTATAAATCACTGGAGATATGGAAAATTTCTCAAAAGCATATTATACATAACAATTATTTTATGAGGTAGATATCACTGAATGGTACCCAAGAAATAAACATTGAGGTTTTATAATTTACTTTTCCATTTTATACCCTAACATTAATACACCCTAAATCACATCTTTTGAAACTCATAGAAGACTGAAAAAAGTGCCTTTTTTTTTTTACCTTGAAAAATGCAACGGCCACATTGCATAGCTTCATATTTTTTTGGTAAAGCTTTTTGTTGAATTTCTAGGATTTCAGAATCAGTGACCACATCAAAGCATTATTTTTGTCTGCCAATTTCATTTTATGCATTATCCCGCGTTTGTGAGGTGGATAATAAGAAAATAATATTCATTCAAAATATTTTCTTGTTTCTGATTGGTGGAAAGCCACCAGCTAACTCTTGGTATAATTTATCCATCATTGACACCGGATAAGTTGAACGGTCATGGCATGATTGGCATACGCCAGTGTTCCTCTTCATATCACAGGTTTTGCCTGTCGGCCACCTTTGTTAGTTGGTAAGTATAATTTACAGTGAAACGCTGCACCACTGAGCTGTCAAAACTCCTTTTTATTTTCTATTCATGCTGTGGTAAACCATACCTGAAAGTGAATAGCAACCACCAAGATGGTGGCACAAAGTTCTGCAAACCAACAGTGCTGTCAGTAGGGTGTAGCCTATCCATCTTATTTGATATCTATGTACCTCCTCTTCCCCTCCTCCCAGAGAAAGCAAGAGAGAAGATGGTTGCCCGCTCTGAAGTTTAGAGGCGTGCAAATCGTAAAAGTTGTGTTTGGTGGAAAAAAGTCTAATTTTTGAAAAATAAAAAATTCTTCTTATCAAAGAGTTTGATTCCAGATTTTGTGAAATATTTTCATAAAATTTCTCTAGAATTAATTTATAATGGCGGTAGCAGGGAATAGCATGCGGCACACCGGCTACGAAGCACTTTCTTTCGGACTCGAAAATGAGTTAATAATATAACAATTACAGAATTCGGCTTTTGTCAAAGCCTCGAAAAGCTTCGGCCTCACACTTCCTCGATCAGAATAATTCTCCATGTCATACTTTGCCTCATTCAGTAATTGCTTAGTAACCCCTAGACAGCATTCAGTTTGCACTGTTTCTTTGTAGTATATACTAACAAGTTTTTTTTTACTACAATATGCTTTACTGTTTATTTGATTTTAGTAGTTTTTCCCCATATACGTATATATATACAAAACAGTAGACAAGAAACAGCACTTGTATGACAACAGTACGGACAAATGACATTATAGTAATGCTGTATGTTGAGGGACATCTGAAAATAAATAATGTAATAATGTAGTCATACAGTCATTATATAGTTTGAAAGCTGAACCACTGTAAATGAGCATGCACAAACCCAACCCCAGACCAAATAAAAAAAAGCATACATGTACCAATAGTTCCAAATGTGACAAAGCGGTTTTCTCGAGGGTTGATAGTTCTGTCGTAGGGCCGGTTACCATACATATGTGCTGCGCTGTTGACCAGCCAGGTCATATTAAGGGCAATAGTATAACGTAAGATGGCAGCCAGGAAGTATGAGTTCCACATGCTTTCACCCCAGAAATACCACGGCACCAGAGTAGGCATGAGGAAGCACATCACCAGCACTGAGATTTTGTAATATCTAGGTAAAAAGAAATGCAATAGTGTAGAATATATCTTAGTGGTTTATGTAGTCGCACCTCCATTTCAATAAATTCAAAAATCAAAAAATGTTACTTAAGTACAGTGCCTTGCATGAGTATTCACCCCATTAAATATTTTGTATTGATATAATCTGAAAGAGAAAGTGAATGAAATGGGGTTATGTATCATCATTCGACACAAAACTGCCAATAATAATAAGATAAATTATTAATAAATAAAATTAAAAATATAGGGCAATCCTGAGAGGGGAAAAAAAACATGTTCAAATCTGGAAGAGACCTGAGACTGATACATACTGCTGAAGCTATACTAGGAGTGCCTCATAACCAAGAACCTAAACAGCCCAGTCAAATAAGTTCATACCACAATTCAAATGAAAATATGTGGCCAGATTTAAAAATTGATGTTTACTAATGATCTCCAGCCAATCTGACAGAGCTTGAACAATTACTCCAAGACAAACTGGCAAGAATATCAAGATCCCATCATATCCCAGACTGGTCCAAGAAAGACACTAGGGTGTGTGAATACTTATGCAATTCAAATAGTAAAAAATCCCAATGAAGTCAATTTTAATTCCATGTTGTAACAATACAAAATGTAAAAAAAAAAAAAAAACCTGGGAGGGGATTGAATACTTATGCAAGGCACTCTAAGGATGATATCTCTTCAGGATGATATCATAGTGGACCTACTTCCTTTGCAACACAACAACAGGGTCAGCCAGCAAGTCACTGAGATCCAGCCGCATGCCTTTCTCAATCACTTCCTTGTGTTTATGCACAAACAGCCAGCCAACGTGTGAGAAGAAGAAGCCTCGCTTTGCATTGTGGGGGTCTGCATCTGTCTCTGAATACTTGTGATGGGCTCGGTGATCTCTGGACCATTCAAAGATATCATTCTGCAAAGAGATTAATGTATTACACAGTAAAATCTATTTAACCACCATTCTGAAGGTTTTTTGGAGAGTACTGAGTAGCATTTAGGTTTAATTGGGTTGGACACAAAAACCATTACAATAACTAACACGCTAACTTTTACAATAAAAATGGAGAAAAAATATTGATAACCACTGAAATAAGCAAAGAATTGAAGTACTTGCTAATCTTTTTTGCACTTGAGATATGCCATCTATTGAAGTTTTAAAATGTCTACAGTTGGGCATTAAATATAAAGGTATGTAAAACAAAACGTTTTTCTCTATCTTACTGCCAAAAGAGCAAAATATAGTAAAATACTATTCTTTTTGGTAGTATCTAATGGACATAAGTTTTTTTTATCAGTTATTTAATTACAATTTAAATGTTTTAAACCCCTTGCTCAGTGGGGCGAATGTGGTGACGAACGTCACGAACGGGATTTTTCGCAAAAAATTGCAGATGTACGTGTTTCAAATGCAAAATTGGGGCGAATTGTTTGGCAAGTTCGCACCGGTTCATCTCGTGCACGCTGGCTATGCAAAAATTTAAAACATGTTTGAAATTATCGCCAAGGTCTGGCGAAGGATCGCGTTTGACCTATGTAATCACTACCGTGTTATGAACGCCGAAATGCGTCTTTTGTACGCCTTTTTCGTGTTTCATTTGCCACGTGCGTCTTCCCTACGTCTTCTCAACATGTTGGCAAAGCTCACTTTCACGCCCATTCGTCCCCTTGCTCTGCCTCTTGTGGTGGCGAAGGGGGCATTTCCAACACACAGCTAGTGCGATGGTGACGAAGGAAATGTGATGGTGGCGGATGCAACCGAGTCCCAACGCTCAGTTGATGCATAGTTAACATGCCAGGGGTGTAAAGAGAGGATGGTGATTTCGCAGAAATTGGCTGCGAAAGTGGAAAAAACCGTGTCGAGATCGAGGATTTTCAATTCGTCATCATTCGTCAAGCACTGTTTGCTCAGTGAGCAAGGGGTTTTAATTATTGGCGATGGCCTGGCGAGCTGTCCAGGGTGCATCCCGCCCTCACCCAGAGTCGGCTGAGATGGGCGCCAGGCTCCCCGTGACCCTAATTAGGATTAACTGGCTTAGAAAATGAATGAATGAATGAATGAATGAATAATAGAGTGCCATCAGCAAACCATATACTGTATTTCATATATGCTTATTTCACCATTTTCTTATACAAACAACAGCATAAGTAAACATCATGCTAAATACTAATCACCTGGAAGGCCATGGAGTTGGCAGCAGCCAGGAAGATTCTTAGTGGCAATTTGGCTTTGTAAGACCTATGACTCCATAAGCGATGAACCCCAGCTGTAACCCCAAGGGCTGTGATCATGAAACATACATAAGCTGGAAAAGAAAAGCACA
The DNA here is from genome assembly GCA_039654325.1 of Tandanus tandanus. Classification (NCBI taxonomy): domain Eukaryota; kingdom Metazoa; phylum Chordata; class Actinopteri; order Siluriformes; family Plotosidae; genus Tandanus; species Tandanus tandanus. The sequence goes on from JBCNYH010000026.1 coordinate 33,827,667, forward strand.
ATACACAAGTCTCCTCATTAAATATCTAAAATAGGAGGGGCTGCTATTAAATAACAAGACTGGGCTGATATAAATTAGCATGTAAAGTGGTTTACATTGACTGATAAGAGACACTCAGCCCGGTTTCCCAGGGAAATTTTTATATTCAACCAAAGCGAACTGATAATGCAAGATAAAACATGTAGACTATTCACTACTGAATGGGTAGCTTTGAGTAGCTTTTAGTGTTGAGCAGGCACCTGGGTAAGCAACGCCAGTTTTCATGTGGAAGTCTAATTAATAGACCGACACATGTGCTGCAGTGATGACAAGTGAGGTAAATGAGTTTGTCTAGGAGACATAGGGTGTGTTCTGTCTCATTAGGCCTATGTTTCCATAGAAACTGCACTCTTGCTATTTTTCACGTGTAACATTGGGTCCACACACACACACACACACCTGATGGTTTTGACATGTACCATACTCTGGTGTGAAGTGTTGGCCTTGGTTCCTTCAGGTAAAAGGCCTATCGGTGATGATGCTTGCTCAGAGCTTGATTAGAGCATTTTTATTTATCACCAGGACAGTTTACTTTTATTCTCAGCTGAGCCATCAGGAAAAAAACATAAATACATTCATTCTATGAATATATCAACATTGGAAGAAAAAAAAAGGTGTTTTATACATTGCACGAGATAATGTAGGTAT
>JBCNYH010000026.1:33835797-33849850 GCA_039654325.1 Tandanus tandanus
TGGGGGGGGAGGTGCAGGGGGGGCCAATAAGCCTGGGGGGGGAAACCCGTTTTGTGGGGAAAAAAAAAAAACCGGAGGACCTTTTTTTTTTTTTTTTTTTTTTTTTTTTTTAAATAAACATTTTTAAAATGTGACAATGGTCACGTGATCCATTACAGCATCTTTTGATTTGATCTTTTAATTTGAAAAATGCAGAGGCCGTATTGCCTGGACCCTTTTGATCCAAGCATTATCCTGAGTTTGACAGTAAGCAATTGTTGAAGGAGGCACAGTACGATGTAGAGAATTATTTGGTCGAGGGGTTATCATCAGCCGAGGTAGATAACACCCTCTGAAGCCAAATAATTCTTCATATTATATGAAAGTCAAATTCTATAATTGTTTTATTATTCATTCAGTTATTCGTTCTATTATTCATCCTTTTCAGTGTAGAAGGTAATGTCACTATGTTGTGTGTGCTAGTCGTGCGATAATCATTCAACTTACCTGATGGCAACAGTGCAATAATTTGGTTATGCCATGGCTATGATGCAATACTGAGAATTAGTCGAGGGCCCACCAATCAGAAACAAGAAAATCCCTCCAATATCATACTTTGCATAGAATTATGATATTCCATGGTCTATGATTATTTCGGTATGTATAAGAAATCAGAATCAAAAATCATTTTTTAATCTGATAATTTTATATATATAATATAAATATATATAAATATATAAAACTATTTAGTGATTTCTTTAGTAAGACACCAAGTCTTTCATTATTGCCAAATAAACCTCTTCAGGGTGATTCAAGACCTGCCGGCTTTGTTAGGTTCCCACATCACCCTGTTGGGTTCATTTCACAATAAAGACCAGCTCATTGTTTGTTATGCTTTGCATATAATATTTACATGGCCAATTGTACTACAACGGTGCATTTGGTTCCTCAATTTTAAGTCGCATCAGTTTTCTACATGACACTGTATTATGCTACATTTTCCAAACAAGCAATGTAGGGTGAAGTTTTTAAAGACATTGCAGACAACAGCTAAAATATTGCTAAATCTCACATTGTTGGTCAATCAGATTCATATTATACCCATTATATAATTCATGTTACTAACAATGTAAAGTCTGAAAGTGAAAGATTGGCAATGGTAGAAAACCCAACAACTGTCTGGATTTTGAGAGGAATGATACACTGAAACAAAGTGTGATGCCATCCACTGATAATACCCTGTCCCAGATGTAACAATCAGGCTAACTAAATGCTCATGACATCTGAGTGATGCTCAACCTTAGAAAATATGTGTGATGGCATTTTCATTAAATATACTCACAGTCTGCTCTCTCAGTTTGTCATAAAGGGACTCTAGTCGCTTGTTAGCTTCATCCAACTTCCTCTTGGTTTGCTTATGAGAAGATATGAAGTGATATGTTAGATACACAAGAGAAAAATCGCTAGACATAAACCAGAATGCTATTAATAAACAAAATTAGCTGAACTCACAGGGTCTGTAGCAGCAGCCAAGCACTTCTGGATCAGGCCCTCGAACGTCGTTTTGAGAATGAGGTCCTCATCCGGAATAGGCTTTTTCGTGATCTTCTCAGTAGGGAGGGACTGCATTGGCTTGGAGTGAAAAAGACACAGATTTATTTTTCGAGTAAACCTCAAGATGTGAATTGTCTGTGGGCTTTCTTTTCTTTTTTTAAATATTGATTTGATCTAGAATCTGAGTAAGCAATGACTACACACTGCACTGTGTAGGCAAAAATACACTCACAATCCTTATCTTAAGCTACATAAATCCATATTTTAATCATAGAAGCTTATCAACTTTAAGAGGGATTTGAGTGCATGGAGTTTTTTTGACACCTGAATTACATCCCCAGTGGGTGCCCCTGGTGCCCCCTCCAAAGGCATGGCAGGGTTTCTGAGTGCAGGTGCCACGGGTTGCTGTTGGATGGGGTTAAACGGAGCAGGAACACCAGCTGGCTGTGGAGGAAGCTGCTGCGGCTGCATGGTGGCTACAGGCTGTGTCTCACTCAAAGCCATGATAGGTGCTGTGATTGGAGCAGGAGGAAAGTAGTTGCCTGGGACCTGAAGGGATAGAATCATAAATCCATGGGTTTAAAAGGCAGAGTTAATTGATAATTAGACAAAATGCAAGAACTGTAAGGTCATTAGTAAACATTCCCTGCATAATTACATCTGTTACAGATTAAACAAATGTTTATTATAATCAAGATCTGGAACTTCTGTACAAGGCCAATTTACTCCAGAAGTGTTTCTGAGGCTTTTTTATTTTTTTTAATTTATCCATCTGACAGTTGTCTTTCAATTCAGACAGAATTACATGGTAATCAATACAACAATTTACACCAGAGGCGAACTGTGTGTATTACAGGCATAAAAGACAAGATGGAACCATATTTTTATGCTCCAGGTCTACAAGCCTAATTAAAAAACAAAACAAAAAAAAAAACCCTGCATTTGTGGTTTGCATAACAAACTGTCTTCACAGACAATGACTTTTTGGAAGTGTTCCTGAGCTCATGCAATGATTTCTTTAGCAGAATCATGCCTGTATTTTTATTTCAACATTGTCCGGTGTGCACCGAGATTTCCCCAGATTATTATGGTACTGTAGATGATGAAATATTCAAAGTCTTTGCAATTTAACAGTGGTTTTTCTTCTTCTTTACACCCAATCATGTTACTGATCTTTTGCCAATTAACCAAATTAGATGCAAAATGCAGCTCCAGCTGTTTCTTTAGTACCTCTTACTTTCTCAGCCTTTTGTTCCCCGGCCCTAGCTTTTTGAGACATGTTGCCTTTAAATGAAAAATAACCTATTTTTTAATAAAATAGTAAATTGTCTTACTTTTAATATTTGATATGTTTTCACTGTTCTATTGGGAATAAAATACGGTTTTATGAGATTTGCAAATCACTGCATTATGGTTTTATTTTACACAGCAACCCAACTTCTGTGTAATTGGGGTTGTATTTCTGAGTGCATGAATGAGAATCTTGTGCTATTTTTGGATGCGTCGAGTAACTTATCTATGCATAATGGAACTTACAGGTTTAAGATTATGGGCACAGTTAACGCTGCAGTATCTAACGAGTCAGTGGTCACCATAACAGACATAATAAACAGGTTTACTTCTCACTTAATAGCAGCTATGGAAAGATAAACTAAAGCTAAGCTACGTAAAAATAAACAAGAACTACTTAAAAATGAAATTATTAACTACATTTAAATAAAAACATCTACAGAGTTACAGCCACATCCTCATTCCTGTCAGAGCTGCTGTTCAGTGGCTGAACTGTCACTTTGGTCCCTACAGGAGTGTTTAGCAGGGCACAAACCCCGTGCTGAATTCTGGAATTACGTTTCAGAAAGGGGAGCAGTGTAAACTGCAATCATTATGCCTCACTCATGTGTCACTCTTGCTTAAGGTATAAATTAGGCTTAAGTAAAGTACAATTTCATGTTCATTGCATCAGGATCCGTTAATGCCAATGACCATCGTGTGTGTGTGCGCTCATTTTGGATAGGTGAAATGCAGAGCCTAACTTCCCTGATAGAATTAACACAGCATATCAAATAAATGAACAAATAATCAAACAAAAAAAATACCCAATGCTCCTCATGAGGATCGTAGAAGGATACATGCTGAATGTAGCTGGGAAAGAACAGGTTTTGATGCTATAGTTCCTATTCTCAACATTGTTTTACTTTGCTTTACATTCATTGATTTCATTAATTCTGAAATACACACAATTTGTTGCTATTTCATGCTGTCTGCTTCAGTATACTAGGCTCAAGTCATACATATAATCTTATGGTACTGAATGTTTGCATAGCAATAGACTTGGATTTTCTATAAGCTTACCAAATCCATTAACATAAAATGGAACCCACCTTCTTCTTCTTGGTTGCTCGGACGAGAGCCGGAGGATCATTCCAGCCATTTTGGGATCCTGGGTCAGAACAGAAGATGGCTAATATCATTAATCATGTCTAAATTCAATATGCATTACGAGGATTGGTTAGTGTGTGAATCTTCATTAAGAAAGCTGATTGAAGTAAAAATACAAGAATTTATTGATTCTGGAATCATCATTCAGAATACACAGGTCTGCAGAATTGACTTCATTTTTTTGACACCTTAAATGCCTTCTTAAAGTCTATGTGGGAAAATGGCTTTGATTCATCATAGCGATTACCGTGCAATACACAGCGTTAAATTCAGAAATACATTTAGTGCTGAAAAATGGAACAGCTCTATTCTCATTAGGGTAAGAGCTGACCTACATTGGACTTCATGCACAGCACCGATCAGCATTTAATAACTACTGTACTCATCAGTTATGAATTTAGGGCACCTTGTGATGTTCATGTTATGCCCATTTTCCAGGCTGGGATTGACAGATTTAAGCGATACACTGATTGCTTGCTTTATTCGCCCCAAATTTCCATTGCAGGAAAAGTACTGTTTATATTTCATTTTGCCTAATTACTACATCACAATTATCAGCACAATCACAGTGCATTATCCAATGCTATGCACTACAAACGGTATGAAGATTCACCTTCCAAACCCCAGGTTGCATCTTGGGTAATTTCCCCTGCAGATAAAACAATATCAAAATGTACTTTCTGAAAATTTGCCAAAACACAAAATGCTAAGCAAATTGCTCACACCAGTTCCATTAATTCTCGACTTATTCCATAAAAAGCAACAATATTTGGACTGAAAGTACTGGACGGTAACAATGTATTTGTAATTTTCTAGAATGAGGCATTTTCACCAAATGCTTCTTTATTGGCATGCTGCGAGGAATAGACCTACAGTCCACGGCGTCACCTGACGTTGGTGGAGGGAAGTGTGGCAAGACTTCATGCTGGCTCTATGCTAACCGGCTGTTCCATTAAGTATTTTATGGTACAAACGTATATTTTTACATTTTGAAGAATTTGATTAAAATAATTAAAATGCTTTATATCTTACAATCCAGTAAGCATGTATAGAATAAAACAATTATTCCACTCACTCTCATGATAGCTTCGCAGGCTATTGTTTCATATTTTGATTGGGGTAATAACTGTAATTATATGAGTATCACCTTCCGCATTTTAAAATGAGGATGGACTGATGTACTCTTGTTGTTTCCTCTGTGATGCAGATTTTTTTTTTTAACTACATTCAGATCATTGTAGAGGAAGCATAGAGAATACCTGTACTAAAGCGCCCCCTAATGTCCTTAAGTGTTATGTTCCATGTCAGTTTGCTTTAGCATGTGTGACAATAAGTATTTTCGTACTGTTTAATCAGCTAAAAATATTTTTGTAATATGTTGCAGTTTTATGCTGTAATTTATTCTAAACCTAATTTATCCCTGAACAGTTTTATTCGGTTTAATTAACACCTGACATCTTTTTTCCACCAAGAATGATTTCATTCACTAAGTTTAAAATGATCTTTTCACTACTAACTGTTAAGTGATTTATTAAGCAAGCACAGATCGGGACACTTGAACTGATGTATACGAGCCTGAATTTGGTTCAGATTTTCTAGCAGTAAACTCCTCACTGTCCCATGTACCAGACTTTAAAGTTGTGCCATCATGACCACTGGACTCAAACAATGCACAAGAAAAAACCTCTCTAAAGCAACAAGACTAATGTTTGCACCTGACATTATTTTATAGCTCACAATTGAAAATAATCTCCCTATTGAGCAGAGTTAGAACTACTATGTTTTTGCAAAATTCAAGTCACACAAGGGCTGCTAACTATTCGTGTAGTTGAGTGCTTCTAGATGCACTCAACTACATGAAACCCAACCTGTTAAAGATTGGTTATATGCAAGACGACACGATCTGCGGTACTTGTAGAAAACAGGAGTCTGAGGCTGTTTTTGAAAATGTTTAAGGAGAGTACTAAGTGAAAGAACTGTGGTGCAGACCTCTTCTTTGGGAGCCTGGGATCATGTCGGGCTCAGCTTGAGTACCTGAGGCGCCGGTTGGTGGAGGTGGGAAGAAGGCAGTGGGAGAACCCGGGCCGCCGTGCTGGAACGAGACTCCCGAGGAGAAAGAAGGAGGAGAGAAGGAGGAGGTGGAGAAGAGATGAGGTGCAGTGAGAGCCTGCTGATTTGCAGAGAAAGGAGGTCTGGGGAAGGAGGGTGGTGCAGTCTGAGATGAGGCAGGAGCCATGAGCTGAGAGGGGTAGAAAGGAGCAGCAGAAGAAGATGAAGGTGGAAGAGGAAGTGGAGCAGATGTAGAGGAAGGGTACTGGAGAGGTTGATAGATTGCTGGACCCCCAGTGCTAGGTGTGAACTGCTGGACCGGGGGGTAGCCTGAGATTTACAGAGACAAGAGAGTTGCTAAATGCATTCAAACACATTCCAAAAGGACAAACATGCAAAAGATTATTTAAAACATGAAGACGTTCTAATGGAATTATTAGCCATAGTATTTAGCCTTCAGAAAAAAAAACAGATCGTTATTTATGGAAGTTCTCATGCAGAAATGGAGTTATGATGGAGATATGGAGTTTTCCAACATAGCACATTCCAACAGACTTGAACTGCCTTCTCTTTAGAACAGAAAAAGACCCACAAACATTGTGAAAATGTTTGCCAGTTCAGTCAACATGCTTGAGAACCATAAACTATGTGCATGTGTGTCTGAGGGAATGAGGTGCATCTCAGTGCGTACTTGGATATTGCTGCAAGTACATGAATGCGCTGGAGGCAGCAGGATTTGCACTCACTGGAGCCTGCAAAGCTGGTTTTGGCTCAGCCTAAAACGAGAAAGAAGAAACAGAAGAGACAGCAGGAGAGGCATGATACAGATTTCATAACCAAGTCATCATGACGTCTGTCCTTCATTAATGAGGCCCAGGATTCATCTGGAACCAACACCTATGATTAACTCATAGCAAGCCAAAATCAAACTGGTCAAAAGTTTTAGAACATCCACATTTCCCCCCAGTATAATTGAAATTCAAGCAGTTTAACTCCAGTAAATGATCTGAAAAGGAAGAATGGTAAGCAATTTGTTTTGTGAAGAACTTCCACAACAATATTAAATTTCCATCGATGAAAGAATGCCCTAAGTGTGTACAGCTGTAATATTTGCAAAAGGTGGTTTTTTTAATGAGTCATAAATTTAGGTTTGATTGTGTTAAACAAAACAATTTAAAGTTTTTTCATTTAATTTCAAAGCACACAAAGACATTAAAGCTGGGTTTGGTACAATTTTAACTATAGACACAAACTGTTGAAATTGGGATTGAAATGGTCTTTACACCCTAACTGCAATCAATAACGAGAAAGTCTGTGGCCATTGTCATCCGGTAAGAATGGCGACCAATCGCTGTCTTGCAGTATGCAGGAACATATCCAATCAAATGCTTCCATGGCTCCCTGCTCATGCGTGACCCTACTGTGCATTAACCAGCAGTCTGAGAGATGAGCTTGTGAGTATGGAGGGAGGCTGTGGCTTTGGAAGGCCCTCCAAGGGCAGTGAAGGGATTAGCTGGAGCCCTGAAGAGAGATGCTACTTTCAAATTTTGCTGGGTTTCCAGATTACCAACCCCAGCCTTAAACTGCATAATTTTGAATACAGACTGGGAAAAAATTGAGGGTGTTCCAAAACTTTTGACCGGTAGTGCATTTTTAATCATTTTATACAAAGCATGTGACTGTAATCAGCTTCCTGTGGGGTAAAAAGGGTAAAAATAATGGACAAATGGAACATAATGCTACTATAATGCTAATTATTGAAATTGCATGATATCATGAAAGTCGTGATGAGTCAAAGCTGTAATTAAAGCCTATTTATAATCTCACACGCTTAACAGAAAACAAAGAAAACTCTAGAACCTATTACTTGCATATTGTGGTCTATGATATTATTCAGAAGGCCAACACTACCTTAACCATTAAAAAACAGCACATGACGTGGCCCTACCATCTGATGCACAGCAGCGCATTTGTTATCACAGAGTTTGCTTTAATTAGCACAAGGCACAGTAAAAAAGGAAAACTGCTTTCGGCCAGTCATGTATGAATTGCTGCTTAAGATATTCATAGCATAATGTAAAGAAGTAGAGTGTAATTAACATGCAGATGGACACAGTAATCTTTGGAAAGAGATCACAAGAGCTCTTGATCAGCAGCTGCTCCTGGTACAGTATGAAAACTGACTACTAAAAGCATGAATATAGAAACAGGAAAAAAAAATAAAATAAAAAAAGACGACACACAAGACTCATGAGTATGACATAATAGACAGTGGGACATGGGCATCCTACTGAGAGCTAAAGGAATGTGGGGTTGGGAGTAGTAATGGGGAGTCAGCACTGGGATGTATCGTTGCAGATTTTGGGGTGAGCATGTCTATAGGATTTGGAATATTGTAAATTCAGAGTGCAGCAAAAACAAGAGTGTTCATAAATACTTAAGCAAAAGAGAATATGACAGAAGGCTTCTTGGTTGAGATATTAGTAAATTAGTGTGTGTAATTTAGTATTTATAAAGCAAGGGTGCTTTCACAGTTGGTAATTTTTCTTTAGACAAACAAACAAACAAAAAAGAGCTTGGCCGGGCTCCCGAATGCCAGAACAGATTGCCAGTTTAACCCCTGCTACTGCTGGAAGTCCTAGGGCACACAATGGGCTGTGCTCTCGGGGAAGGAAGGATAGCATTACTCTTTCCCCTGAACTGCAAAAATGACAGCAAGTTAAACAATCTTGAATATAGTCAAAATGTTCTAGCATTTTCCATTAGAAGATTCCAAGACACGAGATCTGAGATTAATAAACAGGGGTGATAACTGCAAGATAAAAATCCTGAAAACCTTTCTTGAACAAGAAAACTAAGTGCACGATTATTAAAGGTCGTCTTAACTATATTTTAACTTACTTAAAAACCAAAAACTGGAATTCCAGATTAATCTGGGACCTTAAAATGGGAATTCCGGATTAACTAGGAATTTTTTCACCCCTGTACCTATTTCTAGATTGGAACAAACTTATTCCAAGATCATCATCATCATCATCATCATCTTCTGCTTGATCTAGGGTCGGGTCGCGGGGGCAGCAGCCTAAGCAGAGAGATCCAGACGTCGCGCTCCCCAGCCACTTTCTCCAGCTCTTCCGGGGGACACTGAGGCGTTCCCAGACCAGCCGGAGACATAGTTCCTCCGGCTTGTTCTGGGTCGACCCCGGGGTCTCTTCCTGGGCGGACATCCCCGAAACACCACACCAGGGAGTAGTTCGGGAGGCATTCTAATCAGATGCCCGAGCCACCTCAACTGGCTCCTCTCAGTGCGGAGGAGCAGCGGTTCTACTCCGAGCTCCTCCCGGATGGCTGAGCTTCTCACCCTATCTCTGAGGGAGAGCCCTGCCATCCTGCAAAAGAAGCTAATTTCAGCCGCCTGTATCCGCAATCTTGTTCATTCGGTCACTACCCAAATCGCGTGACCATAGGTGAGGTTTGGAACGTAGATCGACTGGTAAATTGAGAGCTTTGCCTTTCTGCTCAGCTCCCTCTTCACCACGTCGGACCGATACAAGCCCTGCTTTACAGCAGAGGCTGCACCAATCCGCCTGTCGATCTCCTGTTCCATCCCCCGAGATACCTAAACCCCTCCTCTTGGGGCAGGACCTTGTTCCAGACCCGGAGGGTGCATTCCACCTTTTCCGGCTGAGAACCATGGCCAAGATTCCAAGATTTCTTTTTAAGATCAAATCTGTCTATGAAGCAAGATCATTTCACTGATATTAGGTCAAATACAGTATTTATTGCTTACTGTAATTAATCTGTTTTGTAATTGGGCAATCAGAGAGACACTAAACAATTATGAGCATCTGTGAGCTGATAAATGCAGTAAACAGCAGTTATCGTGTTCCTGAGAATATATTATAACTGCCCTGTGACATAACAGAAGCCTCAGTTGGAAAATATTTGTTTATTATTATTATTTTATTTATATTTAATTAATAAGTTATTTTATTATCATCCCAATTTTTCTTTCCTAAGTTGGCTGAGGCCAATTTACACCAGTTAAGTATTGCCTCTCTATCATGCGACCATCACCAAGCAGGAAGGGGCAAAAGCAAGCAGGTGTCCCTTGTGACATATGATGTTGCTACCTGCATTTTTACGAACTGCTGTACATGCATATACAGGGCAGAGTAACACAGTGAGGGAAAACACTATCCAACTCTTGCATGCATGAGCTCAAAGATGCTCATGTTTGGCTGGTGATCGCTTTAAGTGACTTCCCTCCTGTAAGAACTCAGGCAAATAGCTCCCACGGACTCCCGGGCACAGAAAGCTTTCCGACTTGCAATCTCGCGAATGTTAGTAGCACACTTTGCAGATGGGCCAATCGGGATTCCAGTTAGAAAAGATTTACAGTATAGTCGCTTACTAGCACAAGTTTTTCATTCGATTTTTAACCAACTGGTCACAGGCTCCTCTGTGACCAAACTTGCATCCCTCGCAACAACGTCAACCACCACAAAGAGACCTAACCCTTACTGCAAAGGAATGTAGCCCAAAAATATATTAATTTCCTGACCATTACCCTCAGATGGCTCCATAAAACACATGTAAGGAGAAGGTGGAGGGAGGAAAAAATAAAAATGAATTAAAAAACCTTTTGTGAAAGCACCCAGAAATGATTATTTTACTCTTTGTTAAATATCTTCACCGTGATTTTCATTGCACGTGATGAAGATATACATGTTTAGCGAACAAGGATGGAACATAAAAGGTGCGAAATCTTGGAAAACCATAACATAGCATAACAGGAACAAAAGGTACAAATATGATTAGCATATACTCAACAGGGGAACAGCATGATCTGATTGGTCCACTATCCAGGGCTTAATAGAAATTAGTATATACTACACAGGAATGGCACAAACTGATCAGTCCACTATCAGGGGGTTGCAAAAAACAAAACATTATTCAGAGTTGATAATGCTTGGATCAAAATGACAAGACACTCATGGTTTGTCACAGTCAGTTGCAGCAGAAAGCTTCATTATCATGCTTTAAATATGAAAACATTTACCATAAAAACCTTTATGGTACCTTAACGTTTTAGTTGTTTTTTTCTTTGTTTCTGAGTAATACATACTTAAAACAATACTGTCCATATGCTCCTGAGATCACCTGACCCACCTCCTTATGTAAAAATAAACTATAAAAACTTGATTAAGTTTGCTTTTTATAGTCCCGTGTAGTATATAGTAAAACAGTTATTCCATTCAGGCTCGGTTGATATCACTGAACTGAGCAACACGGCAACTGAACAGTGATACCCACCTTTTGTCAATTATATACGGCAGTGTTCTTACTGAGTGCCTTAAATATGACTCAAGCAAGAACATATCACGAGAACACTCCAGTTTGCTGGGAAAAAAAAAAAAAAAAAAAAAGTAGTATGTTGTGTTGTGAATGTGTGTAGTGCGGGCACAGCTCCGTCTGTACCTGCAGGTCTTTGGCTGGGGCTAGTGGACGAGGGGCACTGGGCAGAAAGGTTGGGGTTTGGTTACTCCAGGAAGTGACAGTAGAGGCAGCCCTAACCTGAATACAACAGAGACACACACACTCACACACACTGTGGCTGCCATTGGGTAGGATGAGAGATGGACAGGATGCAAATGAAAGCTTGAGAAAAGGGACAAAAAAATAATTCGGGGGGTGGGGGAGTGGGTGGGGCCTGTACATTAAGGATTACTGATGGTGTCTACAATTCCTCATCGGCATGTAACACTCAATGTTAGTAAAGAAATAAACCAGTTACACAGGTTTCCAAGTTTAAAAAAGGTGACATCATGCAAAACAAGGCGTAAAGTCCGCTTTACTATCTTGAATATCCAGCATGTCTTACTGGTCACAGCTCAAGGTTGGACTTCAGAGTTTTAATCAACAAGCAAACAAACACAATAAAGTATCAAAATATCAAGTATTTCATCTCAGAATATTTTTTCTGGATGATGTCCGAGTATATTTTTGGTGTGTGTGCGTGTGTGTGTGTGTGTGTGTGTGTGTGTGTGTGTGTGTGTGTGTGTGAGAGAGAGATCAGTACCGGCTGGTAATACTCTTGTGTAGGAGCAGCAGGAGTAGGCTGAGGAGGCAGTGGTTGAGTAGGAGGTTGGACTGGTGGGTAGGCCACTGGATGTTTGTTCTGTACAGGCGCTGCTCCATGTTGTCCTAGCGCTCTGCTCAGGCGCTCTCGCAATTGCTGCACTGCAACCTGGGTAATAATAATAAAACAAGGTTTCATCATGAGAAGGATTTTAAATATTCATTTAATGTTACGTAAGTAATTTAATGTTATTATATTAATCATCTCAAAATATTTAAAAATGTATATACAAAATCTATATACATCACAACACTGCAAAACTTATAAAAAGTTTTTGTCCAACTTATAAAAACCCTCAGTACACGGAGACCGGAACGACCAAGTGATTAAATATATTTTTATAATATGTGCGTATGCGAGATAACAGGAGGCGTGTTGCGTGTAGGAAATACAAAGATTTTTTCTTTTGATAACGAGAGTGAAAGTAGGCGGCGCAGAGGACTTGAGTAGACAGAAATCCCACTGGCCGCAGGCTTAATTTGAAAGCCCTGAACATGGGTCTAACGTGCTTTTGTGAGAGAGAATATAACTATAGATTATTCACTGTTCTCTTTGTGGAGTGGTAGCTCAGGTAGTTAGGTGATGTGCAGGTGTAAGAAAGACTTAACACACAGGATCGGGTTCAAAATCTGCCGCGCTTATATTAACTGTCTAAAAGTTTATAAATTAAAGTTAGCTTTATAGTCTTGACGAATCTACAGAAGTAAATATTGGCAGAAATAGCAATACAGAGGTGAGAAGAGATTGGTTTTATTTTTTTGCAATGCAATTCTGGGCATTTTGGACCTCTGGGGTATGTACAGAAACCTACAACTTTTCAGAATGCTTCATTAAGATTTATTGTCTTTACTAGGGTTGTTGTATATAAGCTGCTGTGGTTCGAGCTCAACCCACACCTTTTGTTGGTGGATTGTACCATCTGAGTTTTAAAAGTAGGGTGGTGGCGGTGACACACAGTCTACATTCTCTACATACCATATGCTCATTTTTAGATACAGCTAATGACATAAATAAAATCTCATTTATAAAGTTCATAATCAGATTGGTATATCCCTAATCATGATAATAATAAAGCCATTTATGCTTGCCTGATCTGTGTTGGTGGGCAGATAGGACATGGCAGTTTGCAGACTTCCCTGGGAAGCCAACAAACTGGCATACTGACTCATCGTTTCTGCCAACAGGGCGCCTACAGCAGGGGTCACTCCACCCTGAGTCTTCTCCACAGCCTGCCGCAGTATCACCACTTTTTCCACCAGGTCCTTCATTGGAAAAAAAATTCAACACCAAACCGATAATTAAATGTTTGAAATGCTGGAATAAAGAAAGTGCCATATAAGCAGGATAAGAAAAAATGTAGTGTGTATTTATGAATGTTCTTGCAGTCATTATACTGGAGCCTAACCTGAAGTGAGAGAGGGCCGCTAGAATCTTGTGCTCTGGACCAGCAAGACACCAGCTGCTCTACACTACCAGCACAGATGTAACAGAGACACGCCTGTGCCTGCAGAGCAGAGTCTTCAGAAGCCTCCAGCCTGGAGCCCAGCAGCCCTGGAGACACAACCAACCATGGTGGGTTACATTACGAAAGGTGTTAAACGGTACAAATCAGATTTTAAATTTTTTTATTATTTTTAAACAGAGCGATGAAAATAAATAAATAAACAAATTGGATTTCTGGCCATGTTTAACAAAAGTCTAAGACTAAAACAACAACCAATTGTAAAAAATGTTTTTACTTCCTTTTTCTCTTCTGATTTACACTGTGGTTGCTATCATATTTATATATGTGTGTGTGTGTGTGTATGTATATATATATATATATATATATATATATATATATATATATATATACATACAAACATACACACACACACACACACACACACA
>JBCNYH010000026.1:33853005-33867680 GCA_039654325.1 Tandanus tandanus
TATATATATATATATATATATATATATATATATATATATATACATACACACATACACACACACACACACACACACATACACAAATCTTTGGTAAAACTAACTACATTTGTAAACTGTAAATTTCACTGGTGTGTGATTAACAAAGTTCATCTTATCTTAAAACTAACCTGAAAAAAAAAAAAAAAGAAAAGAAACAAACAAAAAAAACCCTGCATGAAACTAAAAACTATACCAACTCTTAACTAACACAAGATGGTGGGACCCATTTTGTTTTTCTTTAGATTAGTTTGAGGATACTTATATCCACATTATACTCACCACACAGGGAAGAAAACTCCTCAGGTTTGGCATAGGTCATGACTGCAGCCAGAGCCTCCTTCCAGTTCTGAAGGTCACACGTCTCGAGTATATTCAGCCAATCCCTCAAAACCACAGCACTGATGATCTATAAGATAAAAAAGATTTTGATACAGAAGCATTACTTCCAATGAATCCTTGCCGTTAGAGCCTCAGTTAGAACTGTCCGTGACAATAAGCAAACCTAAACATGAACATTTCTTGCCTCACCTTGCCAATTTTGCTTTGTGTTTTGGTCAAGTAGTTCTTCTGGGTCTTTTCAAGAAGATCTGGTCCACCAGCAATGGCTAGGATGATTGCATCTGCCATCCGGTTGTCATGGAGACAAAGGTTGACTGCAGCCTCAAAGTCTCCAATAAGGAGTGCTTGGGTGATCAGTCCATCAACATCTGTAGCACCAAATCAAGTAAAACCAACAGGACTATTAGAAAAGCTCAAATGGTAACTTAAATATAACATTTAATAGTAAATTAAATCCTGTTAAATAGAACAGCTCTCAAATTTCTAATGATTAAAAACCTGCCTCGGTTAACCCTGATGTTAGATGGGGTCAGCTGAACAGGTTTCTCATCAACGACAGGAATTTCTGCAAGCTCTGGGCTTTCTTCAGCTGCAGGGGCATCATCTGCTGTTATGTCTCCATTCTCTTCCACCTGGGAGTATAGCAGCAAGGTTACTAAAGGCTTAGAAAACCAGCTTTTGTTTTTTATTTTATTTTAATTCATCATCTAACTTCTGTCAAAACATTAATAATACCATAGTACTTCAGCATAACCAAAAACATATTCAAATCTTTTACAGTTAAAAAAACACTACATATTAAGGTCCAAATGGATGCAAAAATGGATCCAAATGGATGGCCACCAAATACATTTGCCAGCCATATACAATGATGCAACAATGAAGCTGAATATGTTGACAGCGTGTGAATGGGTCAATAATAAGTATAGTAGGATAAACTTTTTTAGTACCACTTAAGTACCTAACTCCCTGATCGGTGTATGCAAGGTATTCTTATTTTGCTCAATTTACAGGAATATATTTAAAATCTGAGACAATTTCATCTCTAATCATGTTATTTCAAGGACAATATTAAGATGAATGGTTAAACCCTAATCTAGCACCAGAAAGTAAAGCAGATTATGGGTTTAAGGACTGTTTTTTTAGGACCAAGATTAAAGACAATAAATGGTGAATAAGTGTGGACATTTCAAATGAGTTCTAGTTTAGGTTTAATCTATATCCAGGGAACTACCCCCAAGAGTTTATAGTGTAATATTTTAGTTTTGTAATTGGGATATGCTGAAAAACAATTCACACTTGGTATCATTTATGTACGGAGTCCCTTAGGGGTCACGGTGAGAATTTTACTACTTTTATGACTACCTTTGGCATTACCTTGGAATATATTTTGCATTGTCTAGCAGTGAGTTTTACATTACCTTGTAATACTATTCCTCCACTCCTTAAGATCCACATGTCTGTTTCCACTCAACTGCTCCCTGCGCAACTTGAAATGTATCAGTTCATTGAATTTTACTTTGAACTGGGCACTATGTATGCTGATATAGTACTACTGTCTATGTCTAATAGTCTGTGTCTGAAAGTAAACTTTAATTCTTAGATCAAGAGGCCTCTCCAGAAGGAAGCACTATAGCTAAGTGGATATAGACTTAAACTCTTAGTGTTTTTATGGCAGCTTGTATCCTTAATGTTGCACTGCTACCATCTGCTGGAGTTAGTTGATACATGGCTCAGATGGAATCTAAGAAAAATTTTGCAGGGTATTGCAAAGCTTATTTCAAAGCAACACAATTTTGTTTGTAATGTAATGCAAACGTATTGTGAGGTAACGATTTATTGAAAGGTAATGCAAAACATTCATTCATTCTCTGAACCGATTAATCCTAATTAGGGTCGCGGGGAGGCTGGCCCCCATCTCAGCTGACTTTGGACAGAGTACACCCTGGACAGCTCGCCAGGCCATCACAGGGCAGAAATATGCTGAACCCAGTGGCTTACTCTTTACGAATGACAGCAATGGTTTTTTTGACATGCCTCTCACCACATACAGTGAGACACATGGATGGCCTTTGATAACCCAGTTAGCTGCACTGGGGGAACAGCAGTGACAACTAGGTGATAGTGGGGCTTGAACCCCTGACCTTCTGAACAATAAGCCAGCTCCCTACCACCACCCCTAATGCAAAACATACATAACGCAAAAGTCATCAAAAAAAATTCTCACTGTGACCCTGAAGTGGCTCAATAATAAGAATAAGTTTGAAAGTCATAACTGTACTAATTAAAACAACTGGAAAATTATACACAAAACACAAAAAGCATTCCTGTGTGAAACCCTGAATAATGCTTCAGAACATTTAACTATAGACTTGATTCTTAATCCAAAGAGAAGAAGTCTAATAGAGTTAGTCTAAATCTAGAGCTAAAAGAGTTAGCAGTGAGTGAAGATTAGCAAAAGAAGGCAGTATAACGCTATCACACAGGGATGCTGTGGCAGAGATCTGGACTACGACGGACAGGTTGAAGGTACCTCCTCCGGCAGAGCTGGCTCCTCTTTACTTGCGTTGGCAGTTTGGACCACATCCTCGGATTCTCCCTCAGCTAACGGTACAGCACTCAGATCCAGCTCAGATTCTGGCTGACCGTTAACAGGAAGAGTGAAGTCTGTCTGGGGTGCAACATCCAACTCATTCATTGGAGTCAAGCCGAATTGCTGTGACATAATGGGTGGTGTAAACATGAGAAGAGGCTGTGGGTCAAGCTGAGGTAAGAAGCTTGATGCATGTTGGAGGGGTGCTGGAGTTGAAAAATCTAACTGAAAACCAGCCTTATCTGTGAGGCCAGGAGAGGAACAAGAATGTTGCTGCTCAACAGGAGATTCTAACACTGGCTCTTCTCAGCAGGGGGAGTTAATAATGGTACAGACTGTGGCTGGTCAATGACAGGGTCTAGAACTGTTGTTGATGCATAGAGCTCATCGGTGCATGGTGGAACAACCTTTGGGTCAGGATCATAATTTAGATTTAAAGCTTGTTCTGACAGATGAACATCACCTACCAGTAAATCTATCTCAGACTCTTGTGGAGCCAGGGAAGGCACATACTGACTAAAAGTCAGTCCGCATCATACTCAGGTTCATATAAAACCCCAGAAGGTGCAATTAGAGACACAAGCAATGATTGTGCTTCAAATGTAAACTGGTCAACCTGCTGTGTCTTATCAGGAGATGGTGTGACAGGAGATGTCATTGTAAAAGCAGATACAAGATCAGACGGTGGGATGAAATCAAAAAGAGACACAGATGGAAGGGAAGGCTCGGGTTTGGCTTTGAGATCAGGAACATGACTGACAGTGGCATTAGGCCTGAGATCAGGCAATGGATCTTTCAGAAACCCGCACACTAAACTCAACCAATGGCTGATATGCAGGTTCCCCATGCAGTATTTCAGAAGGTTTGCATGATGCAAAAGCAGCAGAATCAAGTTCAGGCAACAGAATGATATTTAATCCAGGTGTAGGATCACAAGCAGGTGTGGTGGCAGGGTCAAGTGCAAAGGTGGAGGACCTCTGCACATCCACAGAAGATTTGTAGGGATGGGAAGATGTGTAAAAACTTGCACAGAATTAAGCAAATAACGATCATCATATAGCACTAGTTTCAACATAAAAATGAATGTGATGATTGGGTCGGGGCTGATGGCACAGCAGGTGTGAATTGTCTGACAATTAGGATAGATTTGGAGCAATCACAGACTTTCACCAAATGAAAGAGTCAAGCTTAGCATTACAGACATTCTTTGGAAAGGAGGCATGCAGAGAACTGGCCAAAAATGAAAAATTCTGACTGAAAAATTCATAAACGCTATGCATATTTTTTTTAATCATCTCATTTTTGACAACAAAAAAGATTAGAAAACAAAATGACGTGGGAATGCAAGATTACTGCCTCAACCTTTAGTTCCACATACTTCTCAAACACCAAATTAATCATGTTAATAAAGAGATCCCATAAAACCCACCGATCTCCAAATAAATAACTCAAATTTACTCAATTAAAAGAATAATTTGCCTGGCTGTCATCAATCACTTATTGTTCAATTTGAAGGACCTTACCTCACTGCCTTCATCTGATTTGAAGTCTTTCTTTTCTAATGCTGAAGCAATCTGAAAACACACACAATGTATTAGGAGTATTAGTCAGAACTTCCAGCTAATCAACTGGTTACTGAATAGGGGCTTTTATAATGCTGATAAATAACATTGGAAGGCAACACTTTAGAAAAATATGTAAGAGCTCCAGTAAAAATAATGGGAAAAAAACCCTAAACATGACATTAACATCTATACACAATGTGTATAAAGTGTATGTATATTAATGTGCCATACACATTATTTGTGTATGGCATCATAGTTTATTACATCCACACCCACTGGATATGAGCAATCACATGTTCTGATTGGCTAATCCATTTCTTACAATCCAGTGGATGTAGATATAATAAAAAGTTATTCCACTCAATTTGTATAACATGGCTGATAGCTGGCTCGGTGCTACACACATCACTTGATTTTTTTGGATAACTGTTAACTGGAAAGCTCTAGTATGAACAACATGTTAATATCACTGAACGTTACGGTTTCTAAAACAACAGCTCATACATTTCACAGCTATTCCACGAAATCAAGTGGCTTGATCGTCGTCGAGGAACGTAGCGCTGAGTCAAATATTAGCTACATGTGGCAAGATTGAGTCACTTCAATGAACTTTTAACATCTTTTCAGTGTTCCATTGCTTTGCATTTAAACATGTGTGGAGTTTAAAAAAAGGAAAATAAAAAGGAATTCTAAAGCTTTGACCTGCCCACTGAGCTATGTTCAGTATTTGATCTGTGACATTATCCAAAATATACAACTCTATATACAGCTATGGAAGAAACTACTTTTAATACCTTTTTTGTAAAGACCACATTCCCTATTAAAAGTGGTCTCTTTAATTTTTTTCATAGCTGTAGCTTCTAAAGAAAAGAAAAAAAAAGATAAATAAAGTGGAGTGACTTCGTGCAGCTGACAAAAGAAGAGAAATGCTACTAAAACAGCACTGATTTGATGACATTATGAATCACTGCTGTTCTAAGGATGCATAAGAGTCACCTTCAGTGCCAGTTCCTCCTTCTTGTATCCCAAAAGTTCCAAGTATTTCCCTCGGGCGTCATCTTCAAAATGGACCTGAAGAAAACACACAATTAATTAATTAACCCACCCTGAATCTCGCCCTTATGGTGCGTACCACAAATCAAGTAGTATAAAAGCTTGAAGGTTGCTCTAACCTCTAATAATCATGAATCTATTTCCACCTCTTCACAAGCATATAGTCAATACTTTACCTTATACAGAGAATATAGTCAATACTTTACCTTCAAGAAAGCCCAAATAGTCTTCTCAAACTCGTTCTGCACAGCATCAATCTTTCTCTGGCAGAATTCCACAAAGCTTCCGGCTGTGATAGTGGCCTGAAGTTGGTTTGAGCGATCCAGAAAATCTGTATCAGTGACAACCTGGCTAACATGGACGATGTGGGCCATGGGCTGCTGGGGCTGCTGTGGTGATGGTTTGATGTTTTCCAGTGAGACAAGTTTCCCACCAAACTAGCCAATAGTGAAAAAAGGGGCATGTATACCAAAAAAGCACAAATAATTACCACTAAACACACAGAATATTCAGCTTTGGGATGGACAAGACGAAACTCACAGCAAAGGAAGCTCCTACTGGTCTCCGGATCCATTTGGGTGGTTTCTTCAGTGGTGTCACGGTGCTGTTAGCACTGGTATTCTGAGGCAGCTGCAGCGGAGGCAATGTCTGACCAGTGCCAAACGGATCCATATTGGCAAAGGAGGAACTTATCTGCGAATTCAACCACATCATGAATACGCAACACACATAACCAGCGTACACACAGTGACCTCATGTCACACCTCATGTAGAGCTTACCTGATCAGCCTGAGCACTGTTGACAGCATCATTGCTGCCTCCCATGATTGAGTAGATGCTGATACGGCCATCGAAAGAAGCCGCAGACAGAACAGCCGGGTTCCTGGGGCACCACTGGATGTCGAAGCACCACTGAGTGCTAGGGAGCTCATACAGGACCTGGTTAAAACAAAATAACACATGCAAAATCAATCACAGAAACATAAAGAACCATTTGCTATTATAAAAGAGGCTGTGCTCGGTAAGTCAGTCAATGCTACAGTAATATTTACAATATAGACAAAATGAAGGCTGCTGGGTTTTTCTGCAAATTAAGATGCAAGTGTAACAGACAAAATCTCCAGGAAAAATAAAGCTGGTTCTCTTTAATGAGTTGGAAGCTCATTAAAATTCATGACTCATTTCCTTATACAGCTGCACAAAATTTTACCCGAGGCAAATTTTTTTTTTTTTTTTTTTTTTAAGCAAAGGGTAGTCATAATAAATATTGACTGTTTCATTTACTACTGTTTGCTGCTTTCTATTTCCACCAAGAAGGTTAAGTTTTTGTCAGCATTGGTTTGTTTGTTTGCAAATTGATGTGAAAAGTCATTTCTGAATTTTTTTTTTTTTTGTCTTTTTTTTTTGATGGTGGAGTATAACCCAAGATACACTCCATTAGATTTTGATGACGATCCAGATCAAATTTTAGATCCAGGATTTTTTTTTTTTAAAGATTCTTCAGCACTGTGATTTTACAGAAGGCCCAGCAGATGGTGCTGTGTAGTTTGTTATTTTTAGCTTGGCAAAGGTTTGCACTCTCTGAGTGCCCTTCAACTTAGTGTTTTATTTTTTTAGTTTCACTATTTTTAAAAGCATGTTTGCTTGACAGCATTTCTTTGCAAGTGGTTCAAGATTGTTGCACACAAAAATTGATGTACTCGTATTTTAATTTATTTTATAATTTACCACTAACCTGACAGATTTCTGTGACTCATGAGCTCGCCAAATGTTTGTTTGCACCCCAATCACTGTATTAACAATTGAATTAAAATGGGTAAGTTTTCAGTCCTCTTTCTTCATAAATACCCCTCAAGCAATGATTTTTTGTTTCTTTTAATTTATGTGCAGTGTTAAAAGTAAAACAATCCAGACAGCAATCTATGCACAAGCATCAGTTTGGATGTGGAGTGATACATGTGAGAATGTCCTGCGAATAACTAACCTCAGCAGTGTTGGGGTTCCAGCAGAGGATTCGGTTATCTTTACCACAACTAAGCAGCAACTCTGGGTCGGCCAAACTCCAAGCAATAGCCAGAACACCCCTTGGTACACAGACAACACACAAACTCAGTCAGCCAACACTGTGTTTAAACGGCAACTGAGCATTAAGGGCCCTAAGGGTCGAGCCATTTTCATACTGCACCAAAATAGAAAAGAAGAATATCCACAAGAATAAAAAACAGAACTTTACATCATAATATCATATGTTCTTTTTTCTACCTTGTGTGGTTCTCTAGGACTTTGAGAGGGGAGGTGGCAAAGCGCAGATCCCACATTTGGATGACGGGCATTCGGTCATCTTCAGAAGCTATCACAAGCTGAGTGGCAACGTCTGGGTTCCACGCCAGCCCAGAGCAATGCATCTAAAAAACACATCATTTGAAATGTTCGCTTAGGCACATTATTCCGAAGGCTAGGACTTATTCAATCATCTAAAACACACAGCAAACAAAAAAAGGCAAGACAGACAAGTGACAGACCCTGTTGCTGTGGTCGCTGACTTTGATAATGAGATCATTTTTTCTAAGGTCCCAGATGGACGCTCTGCCACTGGGGCTGGCTGAGGCAAGGATGTGCTGCACCTGGCAGTTCCATGCTACACAACTAATGTCCTCCAGAGGCTAACAATAGCAACAACAAAAACAAAATTAGCAAAACAAAAATTATGAGACTTGCAGTGATGCATGAAATCCTTATTACAGCATAAATAAAACAATGAAAATAGTGAATAATTTATGCTAGTGTCACTTTTTTTTATTTCACATGAACTTTGTATGAGACTCCAAAGCTTAAATAATGTTTTAAAAAAACAATAAAGGTCAGTAAATTTGTATACCTGTGACTTTGGTCCTGGAGTCATTGGGGTACTGAAGCTGTTCAAATCCCAGATGTAGATCTCTGACTCATTGCCTCCAGATGCAACAAGGTTTGTCTAAAATTATAATAATCAAAATATATCGTTTTCAGTCTCACCAACATATAACTATGAAGAATAAATTCATGTACGTAGCATTAACTGAAAACAGACTATAAATTCGACACTACCTGAAACAAGTTGATATCTAGCGCTCGTACAGGGCCTGTGTGTTTATCACTCTGAGTAATGACCACTTCACTGTCACCAGAAATAATCTTGGAGGGATCATAGAGAATGATGTTACCCGTCTCTCCTCCAGCTATGAGAACGCCAGACAGCAGGCCCTCATCATTAATGCCATGTGGGCCCCAAACCAGCTTGTGGTATCTGAGAAGAAAATTGGATATTCTGGATTTTAGATCATTATTACATACATATGGTGAAAGGGCCATGAACCCCTGACAGTCACACCAATATGTGGGTCTTCCGTAAACCTTTGGCACAATTTTGGACAGAATGCCACTGTATGCTTTATTACTACAATTCACCTTCACTGGAATGAAATGTTATCTAGCAAGACACAAAGGAAGGTCCATAAAGACCTGGTTTGCTAAGGTTGGTATGGAAGGACAGAGTGATCTGAGAGTGAATCTCAACCCCATTTAATATGAGGTGAATTGGAATAGTAAGATATTCAAGCTAGAATTTAAAGCACACTGAATGCTATTGTCCCCATAACATCACACCCTAGTACTAACATACAATAAGACGAAGTACAATCATGTATAAAATATAAATGATGAAGTTTAGGAATTATTATTTCTAAATGGAACATGCATGCATGTAAAATTTCTTAATAAAAATACAGTTAAAAAGACAAAAAATAAAAATTAAAAATAAAACAAAAAAGATATACCTATGTGGTGAGGAGAAAGCTCCACATGACTTCATGGCCAAAGCAGGCTCAGCCAGGTCCAGTTCAAAGATCTCCAGTGAGGCATTGGTGCTAAATGTAGCATCAAGCTGCTGAGCAGACGTTCCTTTGGAAAAGAAAAAAAAAAAACAAAAACCAAGAAATAAACAATTTTTTTGCAACCCGTACACATGAACAGACGAGAAAGGCAAACTCTTTCAGCCAAAGCAACATCCGAAACATGAATACATGATGTTAAGTCTGTAACCAGTTCTTATAAACATACTCAACTTCAGCACTGTTTTACTAACAGTAAACATTCCTTTAACAAATGAACAAAACCATTAATCCGAGTCAAGCACTCACAGGTTCAAAGAATATTGGTGTGTATTTATGTGCGTAAGCTACCTGCAGCCAAGTAAATCGGGTGCTGCTGCGATGGGCTCCAAGCTTGGATGGCGGTGCGGTTTATCTCTTTGAGCTTCATCCTGCAATACAGACCCCATAACAGATAAATTATCTCGTTATATGTGTTATCTATTTACAACATTTTTAGTTTAACATGTTTACCCTCACAAAATAAAAAGGGACTTAAATTTTTTTTTATTTTTTTTTTACAGAAGTCGGATAGAATTCGATTTTTACTGGGTTGCAGGCTTTAACCTTTATGAACATAATAATGTACAACGTTACTATCAATATTACTACAAGCTCCTGGCTGTGTTTCTACTGTTAAAAATATGCTTGACTTACTGGTGTTTTTTGAATCACACCCAGAAACAATGTATTGTAATGTACCAAGACAACATATAAAAAAGTGGTCCCTGATTTGAAAGAGTTAGCTTTAGTGATTATAAATAATTTTTTAAATATTTAGTTTATACTAAAAAATACATAAAGTTTTGAAAACTGTATATCCTTACATAGACATTTATTGTCTGTTCAATAATTATTCTTAAGACAGTTTCTTCATGAGTGAGTTCACTATTTGGCACATTTTTTTTTAGTACCGGGAAAAATGCTGATATTCTTGTCTGTAAAAATAACTCACTCACTTTATGAGCAGTAGATTTGCTTGAAAAAAAAAAAAATGTCAGGGTTGACAGACACACAAAAGACACTGCTGGATCCAAAGCTAGACTAAATATACTTAAGGGTGCTTTACAGAGTTTTGAAAAGGACAGTTTTCATGGTGATGCTGATTCACAAATTCCTCAGCCATGAGGTAAAATCTCTGGCATTAGATCACTTTATATGCTACTCCACCTGTGGTAGAATTGATAGAAACAAAAGATACCCAAAAAACAAGTCCTGAAAAGATCATAATATATGAACCAAAACAGTCATGAAACATCTGAAACACTTGGTTAAAAGGTTACCGAGAGCACTACAGAATTAAGCGTGAACCCGTAATCTGGTTTCAGACTGGGGATTTCAGCAGTCTTACTTATCAGACTATAGGAGATGATCACAAAAAAAAATAAAAATAAAAAAACACCCCACAAACAAACTTGACTGGGTTTTATAACAAACTGCACAATAATGTGTATTCTTCATGTCCGATTATTTAATGACAGCCCCTTAGCGATAAATCTGTGATTATAGAAAATTACCATGTTTTTGTTTATGTCATCAATTGGTATGATATATTAGGGTTGTGCATGCTACAGGCTCATATAAACAGAAACATGCTGAGGTTCTAACTTGAAGCGATAAGGGTTTTTCTTCTACCCATTACCATATTTCATTTAAACTTGATCACTGAGACTAACGTTTCTAACTGTCATGAGTTTCACTTAATTCTACACTGTTCTCTTATTGGTGGCTTTTCCACAACAGGACATGTTAACTCTCAACCAAAGAATTGTGCAATTTTCGTCTGTGATAGAAAACCTTGGCTGGAAAATGAAACATACAAAGCCAGCCTTTATCCTATAATCAGACTTGCTGCACATAACTGATTATCAAATAGATCTCCACAGAATTTTAAGATTTAAACGGACTCCTACAATATGAGATGGAATAAACTTCCATGGCTGCTGATATCACCACGGTGTAGAGTCAGTTTTAGTACATCCAGGGCTGCACAAGTATGTTTTGGTGACAGATTTAACAATGCCTAACCTCGAACCAGTCAAAAGCACTATATTGTTAAGTGAGCAACATATTTTGCATAAACAAATGAATGTAAACAGGAAGAGAAGTTGTAGGGTGGCACGGTGTCATAGCGGATTGCATGTCCACCTCACAGCAAGAAGGTCCTAGGTTCGAGTCCTGGGTGTTTCTGTTCTCCCCATGCTTTAGTGGGTTTCCTCCTGGTACTCAGGTTTCCTCTCACAGTAAAGAGACATGCACATTAGGCAAATTGGCTATTTCAAATTGCCTGTAGGTGTGAAAGTGAACAGTAGTGTAACAAAGTTTTTTCCCTGTGATGGTCTGGCGAGCTGTCCAGGGTATACCCCGACTTCGCCCAGTGCCGGCTGAGATAGGCTCCGACCTCTCTGTGACCCTGATAGGATTAAGTGGTTCGGCAAATGAGTGAGAGAGAAAGGTTGTATCATGCTCTCCCTTCTATCCACAGAGACACCATCCTTCATTTGGGCCTATATACTACTATTAATTGCATATTACACTATATATTATTGAACCAAATAACATTTAGTGCCTTTAATGTCTAAAAACGTATTAGCTACATAATACCCCCAAGCAATGCTTCTCACTTTGTGTATTTTTCACACAACTCGCTTATTCTTTAGAGTTAACGGTTACTAGCTAGCACCGCAATCGGCTAAGTGATTAGCCAAACATGCTAGGCTACTACACAAAATGTATCCTAGAGTATTCTCCTGACCCAAAATATTTTATTATTATTATTTTTTTTTATTAAATAGTAGAAACATTTCTGTTCCACTGTACTTAACGCAATGTTGGGAGGCAGTTTAGGACGAAATCAGCGCTACGTCACTTGCTAATTCTCTCAACCGTTAGCATGAAGCTGAGCTCGGCTTTATAAAAACCCGTCGGCTGGACTTGGAGGAAGTCAGGAAGAAGATGAAAACAGTAAACACTGCTGTGAACTTTCCTTATTTCTTCGAAATCACGGCTGTTATTTATTTTTTAAAGCACATATTGTATGGGTTGTAAATCAAGCTAACCCACTGCAACGACGTATGTTTCTAATCTGCAACTTTTCCCTTAAACTTTGTCTCACAGGTGGAAAGAAGTGACGTGGACTGGCTGAGGTTTGTGTTACAGGATTACATGAAGGATAAACATCTCACTCATGAATCAGATTTAAATGAATGTAATGTTCTGCACATCTCTGATCACTTTTAAAACACAACCTGGATAAAAGATGGCTAACTAATGTGATTAATGGTCCACCATACTGGTACAGCATTAGCTTTAAGTTAGCTAGTTACTCTGCAGCTGTACACAACACATTCGTCAGGTAACAGACGCGAATATCAGACCGGAATCGAGTTAATGATCCCTAAGCTATGAAGACAGGCTGCACGGCTACGCCGAAGTACAAAGCTAACACCGGTACAAAAGGTTACCGATCGCACTCAAAGTGCTTACCTTCCCTCTTAACACTGCTCACGGGCATGCAAAAAGTCATCCAAGCTGTCGAAATATGGTTTAAAACTTTAATCAACAACCCAGTCTTTGCCTTTCTCGGTTGTATGAGACTCCTGTTCAGAGTTAGCGACTGTCCCGGTTGCACATTGGGAGAATTCCACGTCTCCACTGGTCTCCATCAACGTGGCACAAGAAGTCCCGCCCCCAAAGCCAAGCACTTCCGGTGGACTCAGGAAAGGA
The DNA here is from genome assembly GCA_039654325.1 of Tandanus tandanus. Lineage (NCBI taxonomy): Eukaryota > Metazoa > Chordata > Actinopteri > Siluriformes > Plotosidae > Tandanus > Tandanus tandanus. The sequence goes on from JBCNYH010000026.1 coordinate 33,866,229, forward strand.
GGCTGCATTCAAAATCAGACACTCACTAACTAGTTCAGGAGTAAAGCAGTGATTCTCCAAGTGGCCTCAGGCGTCTTTGGAAAATAAACACAAAGGTCTCTGTGATTTATTTTGTTATTAGAGTGGCATCATAATCACAGGGATTATATAGTATTTCGGGGTCGACCAAAGTAATCCCAACCATAATGTGTCCTATCACTGGGAAATTTAGGAAATAAAAATATTTTACAAATATAAATAGTGTTAAAAAGGGCGACTGTTCAGTTAATCACTTGCCAGTGTTATGTGCTGAGCTCGTAGTGTTGCTAGGTAACACAGTGACGTCACCCGCATTTGAGACATTCACAATGACGTCACTAAAAACTGTTCCACATCCTTGTTGTCTGTAAATCAGTTCTAACCAGGCATCACAAACATCACTGACCCGGTGAATTGGTGGGCATAATGTTGCTCATGCGAGGCTAACCACTGGATGCTGGTCAAAATCCACTGGGTAAAGAGTGACGTCATTACAGATGTCTGGAAATCAGTTTTGACTAGTCAAAATGTAATTGGATTTGTCTCTGTCCATGTAACTAGTCAAACTGAATTACAGATATCTCTAACTATTATTGTGATTGGCCACGATTATGTGGTTGATATCTAAAATGGTAATTTTGGTTAGACATATTTATTCATTAATTGTTAAAAGGACTTCTTGCCATAGTCTCCAATCTGCAGGTCCGCCGCTTCAGTCTGCCATTTCTGATGGGCCTGGAGTGTCAGTGCTTCCTGCTTGTTATAGTCGTTAAAGGAAATAAAACATGGTGCACTGCTGCCTCCCAGTGGCTGAAGGCGATACATACAAGTAATATTTTTGCACAAATATAAAACATGGTGCACTGCTGCCCCCAAGTGGCTGAAGGCGGTACATACAGGCAATATATTTGCACTGCTGCCCCCAAGTGGCTGAAGGAGATACATACCAGCAGTATTTTTGCACAAATATAAAACATGGTGCACTGCTGCCCCCAAGTTGAAGGCGACATAAACAAGCAGTATTTTTGCACAAATAGAACTCATAACACAAAAAGTCATATAAATGTTGACAGAGTTTAAAACAACGTTCTCATGTGATTGAAGACATAGCTGAGTATGGTCCACATATGGTAATATGTCCAGTACTGCACAAAAATTAGAGACCACCATATTGCATTTTAATAAAATGGTACTTATTACTCCTTATCTTGAGGGAAAAAATAAGAAAAATTAATGCATTAATTTTATCTGTTAAGCTGTTCTGCAGTTCCAACACAAAATTAAACATATCCAAATTTCCAGATGTTTTTTGCTGATGTCATTTTCTAGTTAATACATTCCTCATAAATATTGTTTGAATATACACTGCTCAAAAAAATAAAGGGAACACTTAAACAACACAATGTAACTCCAAGTCAATCACACTTCTGTGAA
>JBCNYH010000026.1:33892426-33914619 GCA_039654325.1 Tandanus tandanus
GTGTGTGAGAGAGAGAGAGAGAGAGAGAGAGAGAGAGAGAGAGAGAGAGAGAGAGAGAGAGAGAGAGAGAGAGAGAACGTAAGAGAGAGCAGGAGTGATGCTAGCATGGTGTTTGGAGCTGACAGAGAGAAAATGTGGCAGTGAGGTTACAGGTTGCACATAAATAAATCCTGTAGCTCCTCAACATCAACGTCTCTGTTTTGCTTCTATACTGCTGACTAAAGGGGAGGGTGTTAACTCCAGGCTTAGCATCAACTTAATAAAATTAAATAAATAAATCTCCTCTGCGCTACCTGAATACAGTCTGGAGCGAAAGCAGGAAAGATTAACACTGGGTTTGATTTTCACCGCCTTTCACTCACTGATTTCCATCTTCATTTGTATCACCTGTCTTGGTAGTTTAATTATCCGTTTAACGAATTCATGGTTAGTGCCCCTGTCCATATTTTGTATTGATTTGTTTATGAAAGTTTGTCTGCCTACCTAAATTAGATAGTTTTCTATTCTTTGCAAGTCTGAGCAGAGGGGTATGAGCCGATATTTTTGGGTTTCAGTTTCGTTATAAATCTGTCTTTTTCAATGCTGCCCGTCACCATGCAAGTCAATCGATACATAACAGGCAACAGGTATATGAAAGCCAGGGTTCCTTTTTATTTATGATGGTAAAGCAGAGAATAAAAATAAAACACTGAACTGCTAGTTTACTTGTCCCTAGGTTGTCTTGTCATCCCGGATTAGTGAGCTGCCCATCGCTGCCTCGTTATGCTGTCTCTCCTCCAGAACTATGAAACACACCCACTCCTTTTCATAGAACACCTGCAAAACACACACACACACACACACACACACACACTGCCCTGCTGTTACCTCTGATTGTCAGAAATTTGATACGATCCAGGGAGTTAATGTCTCAGAGAACATCTTCCAATTAAAAAGAATATTTGTGTGGCATTCATGTTTTCTCTATAAGTTATTGTTCACGTCTACATTAATCGTTCTCTTCACACTGTACATCTTTGGGCTGTGCGCTCTATTTACAATCGAAATTTCCATTTCTGAGCATCAAGGTGACTTCAACCTGACTGTATCTATCTTGCATACAGAGTTTTCTTTTGCCACATGGTACATTATAAAGTCGTTGAGTTCATATCTGAGCATGCCCATAGTGCTTACATGCGTTCTACACACCTTTTTAATGTACCCATTTTTACAAAAGCAGTGAATACATCATTTTAATTTTAATCAAAATAAAACGTTTAATTATGTAAATTCTTATAATAGGTTCTAATGACTTCTCATTCAGTGCTCATAGAAACTCTCATGTACTCTCCCGATCAGCAGCTTGATGATTTGTAGATGGACCACAGAGTGCAGTACACCAACTGAGACAAGACCCTAGAGTGGAGACTGAGGGCATCATGTCTCATTCACTTACCCTATACTTTCATTCACACAAGGCTTGTGGTTAATGATGCATATTACAAATTGCCTGTTATGTTCTGAGCAGTCTGACCTAAAACCTGATTCAGCAAATAAACCACTCATCATACTCAGACGAAAAACATGAAGGCCACACTGTGTCCTGATAATTTTAATGAACGTAGTGGGGGCGTGGTTTAAATGGGAGAATGAGCAGTTTTCAAGTTCATACTATGTCCTTAGTACATCAGTGCCATCATTACTACATCCCTATTATGTTCTTACTGTGTCCAGATCCAACCACTACAGGGTATTTATTTATTTATTTTTTGGTCCTCCTCCACGGAGAACATACCACCTCCTTATCAGTTTCTACTGTGTTCCTACTATGTATAACAATGCATACTGCGTCCATCCGATTTTTTGAGGACGTAGTGGGAACGTGGCTCAACGTGACGGGATATACGATTCATGTGTTCCTAAAGGAGTACTTTACTTTTTTTTATTTGAATGAGAATGATCATGGACTAAAAGAGAGTCCGTGCACAGTGATTTGACCAATCAATACTGAACAAAACTCAATGTTAGACATTTTCACTCCTTCAGTCCAAGGCGTTTATGAATTTTACACTAATCCTATACAATACTGATATTCAGTACTGACCAGTCCTGACGCATGCACTATTTAAGCTGAAGTGGTGCTGTGTTCCCTCTTTATGTGTACGATCATTGTGTACTATGTTGATGATGGGCTCATAAATTCAAATGTAATCAGTATATCAGCATGTGCAATGGCTGTGTATTGTCGTGTCATCGTCCCCCAACCCCAAAAATACTGGTTTGTTTGACTAATGTGATTGCTGCATACCTCATCACAGTTGAGAAGGGATGGGTTTGGGAATACTTGAATTGGAATCTTTGCACTATGATATGCAGTTTTCAAATAATTGGAGAATATTTGGGTGAATACCTGGGCTGCTCCTCACATTATAAATGAATACACATTATAGAAAGCAAGTAAAGCTACAAATTTCTCCTTCAACATTAAGTGCCTTGGTAAAAAATCTGCTTATGTGTGCAGCATGGTTTACCCAAAAGACTTCAAATAAAATTATACAGTATAAATGTAATAAATTTGTGATATAATTACATTTTTTTTGTTTATGGCGTTATGAGATTTAAACATTGTATTTTAGGATTTGAGTCTCCCCAATGGCAATGCAGTGGACACGTCCAGCCCAGCGTCTTCGTCCTCTCTGCTGAATCGCCTGCAACTGGACGACGACCTGGATGGTGAGATGCGGGATCTGTTTGTCACTGTGGACGATCCAAAGAAACATGTGTCGGCCATGGAGACGTACATCACATACAGAGTGTCTACTAAGGTTAGTTTGTCAAATGTGACATCAGTAGTTGAGTCCGAATTTGGCATCAAAAGTCGGCCATCTTTGATTTGGTGGATTGAATAAAGAATCTAATGATTTCAGTTTATTTCCCAGTGTTAATATTCTGTCTTATTCAATAAATGTTTTGCTATCAAGGACACATGTATTTTTCTAGTTCTTTTTCCCCTCATTGTCTTTATGTGAAGTTGTGCTCACTGAAACCAGGTATTGCTTGACCTTCCTTTTCCCTTTTGACAAAAGGACGAGACAAAGCATGTGACCATGCCAGACAGACAGGTGCTAACTGAAATTTTGCAATATTAGGTGCTCTGCCAGCTACAGGCAAAAGAAAACAGGTTCAACCCTAATATGAAATATCACAGGAACCATATAAACTTGAGCTGAACCACTGCGCTGGAACATGCTTCCAATTCTAGACCCTGGTCTATAAAAAGACTTTTCAGAACCAAGCTTGTTTTCATTCTGTCGGTAATTTAAGGATGAGAAAATAAAAAGCTATAAGTGGCAAAGTATTAGCTGTGAATTCATCTTTCCTGCATGATTGCTTTCTTTCTGTTCTAGGAGACAATAATCTTTAGCGATACTGGAAATGGTGCTTTGGTTAATGGGTAACTGCTGCATTATGTCTCCATTAGAGATTATTTATATAAAGAGCACCTAATTCAGGCAGAGAAAATGGAAACACTTAAGTTCTTTTGCTTTTTGCGGGTTTAAGTCTCTCGCAGACCCGACACTGAGCATCACTGGTGCTTTCCTCTTTTCCAGCATTCGGCAACCTTAAAACTGCAATTACTGATATAAAGTGGCATGTTTGGGGATTCTGAGTGCAGAGCCAAGGTACACTACTATAACCATAAGTTTGCAAATTTGAGCCCGAATTGATGCCCACATGGTCGTGGCCAGGGCCACGAGCCCGTGAGAGCTAATTGGCCGAGCTCTCGGGAAGGAGTGTCTTACGCTTCTCTGTCACTTCAATTGATTACTAGCCAATCATGGGTGTCTGTGAGCTCATGCATACAGAGGAGTGCATAGTGCTTTCCTCTGAGTGTATTACGCTGTTTGTGAATACGATTACAGAGGTAAACAGTAGTTTAAAACAATCTGGTGAATTGAAGAAAGTACATGTAGCTCTGTGGCTAGCACTGTCTTATCACAAAGTCAGGTTCAGGGTTCATATTTTAGCCAAAGACCTCTCTGTTTCCTCCGGGTACTCCGGTTTTGTCCTGCAGTCTAAAGACATCCACATTAATTCAACTGGCTTCTCCTAATTGTCTATATGTGTGAGTGTGAGTGTGAATGGATGTTTGTCCCTGTGTTAGCCCTGAGCTAGACCGGTGACCTGTTCAGGATGTACCCCCACTTCTTGCCTGAAGTCAGCTGGGATTGGCTCCAGTTTCCCCCACAACCCTGATGGAGAACAATGTCAGTGTCCATGTAAATCCGCTCACTGCATGTCTGTGGGTGTAAATTAGAAAAGAATCATTTCACAGCCTCTTTTTCTCCGTAATATCTCATCTCTTCTTATTTAATTCATAGACCACCAGAACGGAGTTTGACCTCCCTGAATATTCAGTGCGGCGGCGCTACCAGGACTTTGACTGGCTAAGGAACAAGCTTGAGGACAGCCAACCAACCCACCTTATTCCAGTAGGTAGAACCTAAAATAAAAATTATTTCCTCACACTGCATATTATCCCAATTGACATTTATTTCATACTGCTGTATCACAGCAAGCAGGCTCTGGGGTCAAACTTAGCAGTTGCCTTTTTTAGCCTTTTTTCTCATGCATGTGTGTTTCCTCTGCATGCTCTGGTTTCCTCCCACAGTCTAAAGACATGTGGATTAGGCTAAATGGCTACTCTAAATAACCCATGGTGAATGTGAGTGTGAACGTTTGTCTGTCTCGCTGTGTTAACCCTGCAACAGACTGATGTCCTGTCCAGAGGTACCCCACCTCCTGCTCACTGTCAGCAGGGATTGGCTCCAGCCCACCTGTTTCCAGCAATGAATGTTATGACATTTGCGATAGAAAACAAACAGCAGAATATGGTTATTGTTTTCAGTTTGGAATATTTTAACCCTGAACTTTGTAAAGCACGTTCTTCATGACTCAATTATTCTGAAGGATAACAAGAGCACTCGGAGAGCACAAACCTCACCAAAGCCAGGCAATCCTTCATATGAACCAAAATATCAACTCATCCTTTTATACAAATGACAGAAAGAACACAGCACCCCCTGCTGGCCTGCTATTATACGACACTTCCAAAAAATCGTCCTATCTCACAAAGTTAAATAAACCTTTAAAAAAATTCCTGGATCCAGAATTTGATCTGGATCATCTCAGTCATCTAATGCAGTCTTTCTTGTCCAAAGTCCCAACTCTGATAGAAAGTTCAGTAAAATCTGCACATTTTTTTTTGCATAATACTGCTAACAAACACACAAACCGCAGGTAAAACACAACCTCCTTAATGGAGGAAATTAAGTGTACAGGAGCTGAAAACCTCAAGTCTTATTAATCTTTAACATTTTGTTCTTTTTCATTTTCTGTATGTTTACTGTTGTCTCCAAAGCCGCTCCCTGAGAAATTTGTGATGAAAGGAGTGGTGGATCGTTTTTCAGAGGAATTTGTCGAGACAAGAAGAAAAGCTCTGGATAAATTCCTGAAACGGGTCGCCGATCACCCTGTCCTTTCCTTCAACGAGCACTTCAATGTTTTCCTGTCTGCCAAGGTGTGTGTGTGTGTGTGTGTGTGTTAGTATTCTGACCATGGTAGCTATCTGAGAAAACAGTTTTAACATTTTTACATCGTGTTTTATTCATTCAGTACTCCAGAAACATGGACAGAATTGTGAAGAATTGAGAAACAAGTGATCAGACACAGTAAGAGCTTCAGGGTTATTTCACGATGACTCGACGTACAAGTTTACTGGCAGAGAAATGAACAAAAACCTCCCGACACACCACACTACAGCTATTTGCATCCTTTTGCATAACTATATATATATGCTGCTTAGTGAAAATACACAGAGATGCGTAAGAGCAACAGATATGTTTGCTGATTAATGCTGAATATTCTGTGTGGTTCTTTATTTAATAAAATTGTAATTCAAATTTCAGAATGAACAAAGTACAGCACAGCCATGCCTGTGCAGCAGGAGCAAGCAGTAACTCTCATGAGACGTTATGCCACGTGATGCAATCCTGTCGAAATCAGGACCTGTTTTACATATATCTTTGTAACAACAAGCACGTTGCAATTTTTACTTGGGACGAGAGAGAAACCATTAAATTCTGTCTGAAATTCAGGGAAATTGTCAACAGAGACCCTTGAAATGCTTTAGCAAGCCTAAAGCAATGAAACGGTGAGCACACAGAAGTGTTTTGGTGGCATTTGAACATCAAAAGGGTAGAACGTTGACCTCCAATGATATCCTGCCCCTCTTGAAATGATGAGCCTCTCCTGGCTCATTGTGTCATTGCCATCGGCTTGCTCAAGCATTTCAAGGGTTTCCACTGCCATTGACAAATGCTTGTGCATCTAAGTCTCTACTTGATGTTGACAGTGCAATATCATAAAGCACAGTGACTCACATGGTTTACTGCTAGCTCCCACTGCATGTGCATGACTGTTCCATGCTCTATTCGTTCGCTATATATGAACAGGCAACACATTTTGATCACACCTTATATACACTTTTAATGATACTGAAAAAGTCTGATAATGTTACATTTAAACTTGAAGACCCCTGTAAATACAGTAGAACAGGTGCACATAAAGTAGTAAGGTAGTCAAATATTATAGCTTTGTGATATACTCATAAGACCACTCTTCTAATGTAGCTCTTTACCCTGGGTTTACACTGGGGCACGATGTCAATGATCTCTGCGATTCAAAAAAGCACGGAGCTCCACAATTTATGAGCACACTTGGCACACGATCGGGGTATAAAAAGGAGACAGCTCGCATCCAGGAGATGAAACTTGAAGGAATCATGCTGCCAAATTCATCAAGATCCCCTACGATGGCGCAACAAGGTCTGTTATGCTCTGTTAAGGTCTGTTATGCTCTGTTAAGGTCTGTTAAGCTCTTCTGTTCTCCTCCGCGCTTCCCACGTTTGATCACAATTGTTGTCAAATTGTAATACATCGTAATAATTGTGGCAGAATTTTTGACAGTAAAAATATTTTGCCGTGATCATCACGAATTCACCAAGCTCCCTCATGATTCAATCCCACGACCCCCCACGCAAATCACGATTCCCTCAAATAGTCGAGCTCGTGGACATCGTGCCCCAGTGTAAACCCAGGGTTAGCTGCAGCTGCTCAGAGCACATTATTAGTAATGAATTTTGTCATGGTGCTGTGGTATGCAATAGCCAGTAGTGTCAGATCAATTCTTCCTGTTTTATTACTGACCTTTCTGGCACACCCATTTTGTAATCTTTCTTGCTTTTGAAGATGGCCAGCAGCAGTTATTAACAAGGCTTATCATGCAACTCACAAGCATGCCCAAACTTTGCAAATGGGTCTCAGTAAAACACCTGGAGTTTCTTTCTCTTAGGCCTTGCTCATTAGTACATTTGAGAAGAACCAGTCTTATACGTGAATTGAATAGCGGAACGATAAACAAGTGCTCTTCTACAAGTGTAAAATCAGACAGTACTAAGTTTTTTTGAAAGAATGTTCAAAAGGAGCTGTTCTGTGGTTGTGGTGTAGGATTTGAATAAAAGACAAGGCCTGGCTCTGCTGTCCAAGATGGGTGAGTCTGTGAAATATGTGACGGGTGGCTACAAGCTGAGAGCACGACCGATAGAGTTTGCCACTATAGGCGATTATCTGGACATGTTCACGCAAAAACTGGGCACCATCGACAGGATAGCACAGAGGATCATCAAAGAGCAATCAGGTAAGGGTTACAGTGACCGCTTTCTTGAACTATTTCATTGTGAATAGCGGCAGGAAGTTCTGAAAGTAAATGTGGACATAACATCCTAGATACTTAACTCCAAAACCTCCCTTCAAATACTTCAGTCTAACACACAGTCACTGATTTGTTTCTGTTAGTAACTATGTCAGGATTTTAAATTGTTGTGTATACTGGTGATGTCTTGATGAGAGGTTGGAGCCCATCCCACCTACTCCGGGCAAAGAACGGTTACACCATGAACAGCTTGCCAGACCATTGCAGTGTCAACACAAACAGCCATTAACACTCACATTGACACCTAGGGGCATTCGAGAATATCCAATTAGTTTAATGTGCATGTGTTTCACTATATGTTTGCTTATAGCTAATTTCATTATATCGGCATTCTGTTCACATTTTCTGTCCCAAAAGAGTTTCTCCCCCAGCTTGAACAATGCCGCTCACATCTGCCCTCGTTCCTTAAAAGGCAACTTGTAAAATGGGACTATAAAATGCAAAATCTAAATCCTGCATATTTCACCACAGAGTACCTGATGGAGCTGAGAGAGTACGGGCCGCTCTATTCCTCATGGGCCTCCTCTGAACAGGAGCTCCAGGAGTCGCTAGATGGTGTGGCAGGTTGCGTGGGTAACTGCTGCAGCGCTTTGGAGGAACTCACAGAGGATATGACTGACGACTTCCTGCCTGTCCTGCGAGAATACGTCCTCTACATTGAATCAATGAAGGTAGATCACCTGTCAGATTTTATGTGTGGTGTTGAGTGTAATGTTATGTTATTCTTTTAAGGATTGTGTAAGCGATAATGGATCTTTCACTGTCTTTGAAGAACAGAGAGATGGGAATTTTGGAGAATGTTGGATTTAATAGGGAGCTTTTCAGAGTGTTTGGTCTAAGCCAACAAATTTGAGGTCTTTGTTTTTTCTTGGCTCAAAAGTCCTTGAAAGAGTGCATGGTGAATAAAACCGAGTATGGAAATGGAAAAACATTTCCTAGAAATTCTAAGCTTAGAGATAGAGTAAGAGGTTGGAGGAGAATGCCCAGACAGGAAGTCCACAGTGACTTGAATAAACACTCTTGACAGCTGTGCTGAGCAGAAAAGCATCTCACAATGCAAAAAAACATCGAAACTTAAGGGGGATGAACTATAACTGCAGTTGGGTTCAGAGCACTGGGTTCTGCTCCTGTCAATGAAGAACAACAATCTGCAATATTTGAGAGGTTTATAAACTACACAGGGGCAGTGGTGGCTTAGTGATTAAGGCGATAAGTTACTAATCTAAAGGTCTGTGGTTCAATTTCCATTGTCACCATTGTTGGGCCCTTGAGCAAGGCCCTTAACCCTCAATTGCTCAGTTGTATAAAAAAAGATAATTGTAAAGTCACTCTGGATAAGAGCGTCTGCCAAATGCTGTAAATGTACACAGCTAACAACTGGAAAAATGTTGATTGGTCTTTTTTCCAAGTGCTACAACAAAGTTCCAAACATTATTATTGGTAATATGACAATTTTTAATGAGAGGTTAGATAACATATGATGAAAGCATGGTTATATATTTTTCTTCTAATTTTTAACATCAAACAGTGTTAGGATTTGTCTGTGTCCCAAAATAAAGTTATTAACTAGAAACGCTCTCAAAGAGTGCAGACCTCCGCCAAAGTAGTGCTATCTGTAAAATTTTCAATCCAGGCTTTACATCCGACGCCCACTAGGGGGAGACATTTCATTATTTTGTTATTGTGCAATGTTAAAAAAAATCCTTCAAACCCTCCTAGAACCAGATCCAGATCATGGCCAAAATTTAATCAGTTCTTTGTTGGCCCAAGACCCACATTTGGTTAAAATTCATGGATATGCGTCCTTTAGTTTTCGAGATATTGTAGTCACACACACACACACACACACACACACACACAGACAGAGATAGACACACACAGCCAATGTCATAACCTCCCCTTTGGTGGAGGTAATTAGTTCACCATACTACTCGTTCAGCTGTCTGTTTTCAACCTACGGCGCAATGGAGTAGTCAATGACTGGCTAAAGGGAGGTCATCCCACATAAAATCTCGCCCAGCAACAAGTATGAGACAAAAAAGTTTTATGTACTTAAATTGTTTAATCTGGACCAAAACAGAAACAAGCATGAGAGGAATCTTTCAGCAAGCAACCAAGAGCATGAGAATGTCACATGTAAGAATATACAATAAGCATGAATTTTATGACTCTCAAACAGTATGAGAACTGCATGCAGGTGGGAACTTAATTTGTGAGTAGGGAAGTGAAGAAGCACACATAGCCTAGGACTGCTCTGGGCTATCACTGAGGCCAGTCAATCTGTTGCAGTTATCGCTGTAATATTATTATAGCATGATCTGTTGCTAATGTGAAACTAGGGTAAGTAACAGTAAAGCTACAGCACAGAAACTTTGTCATCTGCTTTGTTATGGAGTCATTTTTAGATTTCTGTTAAGTTTGCTGATATATTTTCACATGCCTGTTCTTAAATCTCCTAGAGTCTCTCACAGTCACATGTCTACATGCATGCCATGAAGATGTGATAATCAAGACTCTGTTTTCCTTTTGCGCAAGAGCCAGATAAAGAGAAAGGAATCATTGCACAAGAAAGAATGATGGTTGCAGTTTTCACAAACCACACACTTTCCCTTAAGTTGTGTTTTCGTGTAAAATATAACTGCATATAATATGATAACATAATAGGCATTTGTATATACTGTGCAGAAACGGTGTAATCTGATTGGTCTGCTAGCAGGGGATCAAAAAACATTAACTGGTGAATCAAAACGGAAAACTAAATGAAGAGTAACCATAAAATGCAAACTGCACAGGAAATATGGCAGAGATCATGATTTTTGGAGACTATTGGGCATACTATTGACCTCATTTCAACATATTCACAGCTTTATTGTTTTATATCTGTATAATATTGAAAATTAAAGATTATAAACATCTGCTTTCAGAAAGAAGGAAACACATACCCTTGCCTTGACAGTTGCCTGATCGGGATTAGACCAGGCGGCCCAGTGCTTCTCTGGTGCTGAGTGCATGTTGTTAACTTTTCCAGTCTCCGGGGACCATTATTCTTCTCCCTTGAGTTCTTTAGTACACACTTCAAGCCAGCATCTTTGCAAAGCTGTTTTAATAGCTTCCATATTTGAGTTGCTTCACTGTGGGCAAGTGCCGTGATGCCAACCGCAGAGCTGTGAACTAATTTCAGACAGCTTTGACTTAGAGTATAATGGCATCTTGGTTTAATAAATAAATGTATGGGCTATTGGCAAGTTGTTGGCAAACTTTATACGTGATGTTTCAATCATGTTGTTACTCTTATTTTGCAGAATGTTTTGAAGAAGAGGGACCACGTCCAGGCTGAGTACGAAGCTAAACTGGAGGCTGTAGCATTTCGTGAGGACAAGAGGACAACAGTAAGCGTCATTTAAAAAAAAAAAAATCATAATATCTGACACTGCTAGGAGCAAAATAAATGCTGTCAGAACAGGAAAATCAGCATGTAAGGATGATGTAAGAGTACTACCTCACTTCCTTTTGCTGCACTTCTGCTTGCCGTGCATTGCTTAGGATTGTTCCTCTGAGAACACCGGCATCAGCCAACAGCAAGGACTGGAGGCTTGTTCCTCCCAGCAGGCCAATGAAGTTGTGATTGCTGCAAAAATGTCTGATTTTAGGAAATTTAAATAAATGCGTTTTTACCATCAAATTGTATCATTCCAAATTTTGTGGTATTTTCACATTCCGGCTGGCTAGCATTAGCAGTTAGCTTACCATGCGTCCATTTTTTTTTTTTTTCTTCTGTGGAGATATAGCTACTAATGGTATATGAGGTGATATCCTAGTAGTAGATTAGCCAATCCGAATGAGCAATTGCTCAAATCCAGTGGATACAGATTGAATGAAATTTCTACACACATACTAATAATTTTGTAATATGAGTGCACTGCAATGTAAGCCTCGCAACTGCCACTACAGAGTGAGCTGCACTTTTAGAAAACTAATCAACACCTCCTGATTGCTCCGAATTCAGAATTCATCAGTGCTTTGGTATGAGGCCTTTGATGAGGTTTTTACAACAGTGCCGACAAAGTATTGGAGCCACAAAAGGAAAAACTTGAAAAAGAATAACCAAAAACATTAAAATAGTGTTTAACAAAGAACCGCAGGAGAAAAATTAACACAGCTGAAAGCCAATATGACCAGAGGTTTGTGTGAAATCGAGCAGCTGATATTTGCTGTAGGGAAGAATGTTATCTGGGCGTCCTCATGCAGGTACCCACAGATGTGGAGAAGTGCCAGGACCGGGTGGAATGCTTCAACGCAGACCTGAAGGCTGACTGGGAGCGCTGGCAGAACAACAAGCGGCAGGATTTTAGACAGCTGCTGACCGGCATGGCGGACAGGAACATCCAGTTCTATGAAAAGGTAAAGGACAAGGACACGTGGAATATGAGAGAAAGTGGATGAGTGTCAGACTGAAGGAAAATTGTTAGAAAGGTGGAGGAGGAGGGGTTGAGTTTAGTCAAGGGATAACTATCACTGTAGTTTATAGTTTTTTCACTGAAAGTGATTGTGATCCTAATGAGCTTTGTTTATCTGTCTTTTTTTTGTCACTGTATGACATGACAAGGGTGACAATGACAATCTTAATTATTTTTAACTTCCCAGAATTCCTCTAGAAAGGCATTCTTCTGGTTACTATTTTATGTCTCAGTTAGCGTTGTGTAAAAATGCTACTAAACTGTATTAAAACCAGAATCACGTTTAGCACAGTCAATCCGGCTTACAGATTTTTAAATTATAAAGCAGCAGCAGCAGAATTTACTTGACTGATGATATGATGTTCAAATGTGATTTCGAGGTCTTGTTTATCTATTTTTTAGACAAAATTTATTAAAGAGCCAAACACTGTGTCTTGTTTATTAAACTGGATATACACCAATCAGCCATAACATTAATGACAGCTGAAGTGAATGACATTGATTATCTTGTTACAGTGGCACATGCCAGGTAGTGGATGTATTAGAGAGAAAGTGAATAGTCAGTTCTCAAAGTTGATGTTTTGGAAGCAGGAAAAATGAGCAAGCATAAGAAATAAAGTGACTTTGGAAAGGGCCACATTGTGATGGCTAGACGACTGGGTCTGTTCATCTCCAAAACGGCAGGTCATGTCGGCGTTCCTGTTATGTATGTGGTAAATAGATAGAAAGTAGTCAGAACACACAGTGCATTGCAGCTTTCTGTGTATGAGGCTGCCTTGCTGCAGACCAGTTGCTGGTGTTAATGTTATGGCTGATCGGTGTAAATAACAGTTATATTATATATGATATCGCAGAATAGTCCTCGAGAAAGAATAGTGAAGGAATGATATTTATTTATTTATTTTTTAATATAAGGAATAAGGATTGAGCATATGCCTGTTTCATGGTGTGGCTTGTGGTGTCAGGAAACATCCATCACATCTGTATACACAATAGCTTGAGAGCAGTCATGAGTTGCACTGATCGTGGTCTGAAATAGCTTGGCTATGCTTAGAGTGAATTTATTTTTCACCTTTTAGCCTCTCAGCCGGCACTGACACAGTGCTGCAAAATTCCAAACACACCAGCCAAAGAGGTCTGGACAGAGCAGAGCTCGAGTTTGTTAAAACAGTAAAATCAGCAGAGTTGCTGTTCAGAGTTCACTTCTAGTGTGTAGGTGGACTTTGCTTAGTTTTAAGAAAAGGGATATTTATGCTATTGTTGTGTCTAATAAATTGTACTGTATAGACATTAGATAGATTAACACCAAAAAGAGGACATTTGTAATCTTGGGAAAGACTAGATATAAGTCTGCCCAAACCACAAGCTTCCTAATTTGAACAAAAAAAGAAAAGAAAATGATTTTGATGGTACAATGACCAGATGTTAACAGCTGCTTGTGTTGTTTGTCTGCTCTGCAGTGCCTTGCAGCATGGGAGTCCCTCATTCCACTCTTACAGGACAAACAAGACGCCAAAGTAGAGACGAACTGAGCATGTACTACCTGCTTTCGGGGTCTTGACTCCGTGTGAGATCGCAGCGGTGTGTCCTTGTGTGTTTTGGCCACTGGGAACCTGATAGTTCTGGGAAGCAAGAGGATGGGCTATACAAAGACCGTATGCTATTTTACTGCATTCGGATTTGTAAAGTGCGTGTGGTGTTTTTTTTTTTTTTTATAATATGAGATCTCATCCAAGCCTCATCCTCTTTCCCTCTGGCCTGGAAGAACATTTTGTGTTCCACTGAAGCACAGGGAGACAAACCACAGCATGACCTGGAATTATCCTCTGATCTGCCGTGGACAGAAACAGAAGTACAGCAAGCTACACTTGCCATTTGCCAATGATGATCTTTTGTATAAATTCCACTGGCCTTCAGCATGGTTCCCTTTTCTTGTTGTCATCATTGTCCTGCGCATTGTTACCACAAGGAAACAGGCCAAGTATCGTCCACATTCCTCTCACCTAAGTTTGATATATTTTTGTTTGTTTATGTTTCAGGAACACTAGAAATCTGATGCCATCAAAACAGCACGGGATCACATCAGATCCACTTTATTAAAATCATGATTCATTTATGTTTTGGTTGTCGACTCTGAATGATGGTTGTTTTCTCAGCCCGTCTCCATCTCCACGACCTCATTAAATATGTATTTTCAGATGCCTTTCATAATCTCGACACGTTGCTTGGCCCAGAATCACACAGATTTCCGTGTTTTAATTAAAGGCACCTTTCAAAATTAACGCTGCTAGGAATAAGAAATGCATTCAGGTCACTCGGGGAGCCATTGCTTAACACAGTGATATGAAACGCACGATCTTGGAATATTTTTGTTCATTTCTAATCATTTAGGCAGTATTAATATTAATGAGTACTCATTTGGAAGAAGTCTGGGATTGAAGCATGTATACTTTGTTAAGCAGCTGTTTGAGATCTAGGGGATATCTGTGAAAAGCCGGGAACTTTAAGATGTGGTGTTTTGTAATTGTAGCTAAAGCTGCTGTGGAGCAAAGACAGGAAAAAGAGAACTAGATAATGTTTATTTTACTTTGAGATCATGTTCATAAGGCTACATGACACCAGCATTATCATAAACGCTGTTTTGGTTAATTGTTCTGTCAAGTCGATGTAACTCCTAAGTCAAGTTTGTTGATTGAAATGTATAGAGGCGCTTAATGAACATTGGTATAACCCTAAATTTTATTACGATGTATTCCATCAGCAGTAAATTGTCTTAAGCCATAATTTATTCGATTATGAAATAACCCCTAAGTAATGCTTTTGATACTCATTTATATGACTTCTAATCTGTTCATGCTAAAAGTACACCGAATTACTCTCATCTCTCTTAGTTATATCATAGATCAGCCTTACTTCAACTGGGACATCAAAACAGAAAAACTTTTATGACTGATGATTTAAGTGCATTATGACACTTTCTGGGCAGACATATGTGACTGAAATCAGATGTCCACTGAAGTACAGAGTCATCTGTATCATCTTGGCATAACTTTATGTCAGGTCAGAGACAACCTTTTCAATTTGGATATAAAATGTATTTCATTTTATTTTCCGAACCGCTTTATGCTTTATTAGGGTTGCAGGGAGGCTGGAGCCCATCCCAGCTGACTCAGGGCGAAGGTGGGGTACACCGTGAACAGTGTACCAGACCACTACATGACCAAAACACACACAATCATTCATGCTCTCATTGACACCTAGGAGTAATCTCGAATATCCAGTTAGCCTGATGTGCATGTCTTTGGACTGTGGGAGGAAGCCAGAGCACCTGGAGGAAGCACACATAAGCACGGGGAGAACATGCAAACTCCCACAGAAACATCCTTGCCACGCACGGGGCCTAAACCCAAGGCCTTTGTGCTTTGAAGAGGACATGCTAATGATTAGGCCACTGTGCTGCCCCAGACGTCAAAATGTACATGCTCTTTTATAAATGTTGGCATAGATTTATATCAGGTCATAGGACAACTTTCAGTCAAAAATAGATAAAGGCAGTCTTTATCATAGCTGTTCCGTTATAAATGTTCATACTGCTTTATGTCAGGTTTCATGCAGTCTTATGAACACAAGTAAAGAGTGAAAAATTATTGAGCGCCTGCATGCCATTAAATCCTACTACATGTTATTTTGGAGTGCAGGATGTTCTGCACGTCAGCCTTTGGAAACAATCGCTAAGTACACACAGATTCATTAGTTAACCTTTTGATTTATTCCTAACCTAGATAGTTTATACCCACTACATATTACTGTTCGAAACTTCCATTTAACAGCAGTGTCAGTATACAAGCCTTTCTAACCCCCCCAAGCTACACATCACTGAGCCTCTAATTAGCTGCATGTGTTATTCACAACTTCAGTGCCAGGCTGTGCCAGTCATGTCTCAGTACTCCACTGGGCTTGTGTTTGTCTCTGTTGTAGCTTCATGCAGCTGTTTACAGGCCTGCTGTTGTCATAGCTTTTTACGGATCCTTAATTCTATTGTGTTTATTTTAAAGAGAAAGCAAATTCCCTCTGTTCAGATCTGCACTTGAGTTTATATCATGCAGTGGAGAAATTAATGTGACTGCTTTAATGTTAACAAAATGTGGCTGATGTATTTTTTCTGAGGAAATTGAGGTCATCTCATCGGAAAGTGCTTAAAAGACTTTGAATCCCATTTTATTTTTCCCCCGTTTATTCAGTCGGCATGCCTCAAGGCCTCAGTTTGTGAATTCTTTGTGTTAATATTATTCAAATTTGCAGCATCACTGACAGAATGTAGCTTACGCATTAATATCATGGCGGGATTTGCCTAAAAGTTTATACCCGCTGTGTAATGGGTGGAAACGTGCAGCTCTGGCCCCATCTGCTGGATGATAATTCCGTTGTTTTCACTTTATTCTTAGGTGGGAAAATTTCATCCTACAACTCTGAAACACATTGAATATGTTTATATTGAAATTTTTGTGATGCAATTATATAGTCACGTGATAATTTGCTTGATGTTTTTTTTAATTATTATTATTATTTTGAGAAGTTAGTGGTTTTGTGCTGCTCTGACGTCATATGGAGACATTGCTAATGTAGTTACAATGGTGCAAAAATGTCAGCCATCTCAGCCACAAGCGATAATGGTCTGGTTGAGCTGTTTTAGCTTCTAGAAACAAAAGAGCAAGAGATTCTATAAGTGAAGGCAACAATATTGGACTCAAAGTTCCAGAAGGGAATGCAGCTGTGAAGTAGTTGTGCTGAATTATGACTCGGGTAGTTAGCAGTCAACAGGATAAGCTTAGTGGTGCTGATGGTGGCGTCATAATAAAAATTGAAGCTTTGGAAGCTGATAAGTTTGAGCAGAGTGCAAAGGTGGGGAAGTGAGCGAGCTAGACAAGTGAAAGGTCTACTGCATCACTCTCTTTATGTTGGGATGACGCAAGGGCTAAATCCCACTGACACCTCTATCAGCAGGTAGACAAACAGCATTGTAGGTCTATAAAGTGAACACCGACCAATATGATGTTGAATGAAATTCAGACTAAAAAGGTATATAATTTCAATAAAAATAAATCTGGGATGCTATTGATGTCCATAAGTTGATTATTATGGATCGGTGTGGAATTTTCCTTTTAATCATAAACCTGAGGAACAGTTTGGTGCGTTAATTCAGTTAGATTTGAAATCGCTATTAAGATTACTGAAAGCCCTGATGTGTGCATGTTCTTTTTTTCATGGTGCAATATAGAAGACACTCAACGGTTTAATTTCCACTCATAACCAAATTTTTCTGCTTTCTCTAAAGGTTATGTGAAGCATTTACGTGATAATTAAGGCAGCTACACTACACCGCGTTGTGTGGGACTTTATGAAAATGTATTTATTTGGTGATTCATACACTAGGCCTAATGTAAATCGACCAACTGAATTTATTTCTCATTATGGATGGACACGGGGACACATTAGAAGTTTATTACTTTTATGAGTAACAATATAAGCTTTCTTTTTTTTTTTTTTTTTTTTTTTTCATAAACTTTTTTTTCCTTGCTTGTGAGGTTTGTTCCACTGTAAATAGCATTCGTAAGTCTGAATGGCCTTTTTTTTGTATTGTTGAAAAACTGCTTTTTGTTTATGGGAGTCAGGAATGTCAGTGTGAGGCTGAAAGGGTCCCAGAACTTCAACATGGCAGTGAATATTTTGTAATATAATTTATAGACCAAAAAGGTTTTTAGTCCTCAGTTCGCCCTTCGTTTTCCTTAAATTTGTGTGACTTGTTTTCTGTAATATTAATGTAAATGTCACTGTTTCAACTGCAGGAAAATGATTGATGTTTTGAAGCTATATCTTTAACAAACATATTTTAAATATTGAACCAATTAAAAAGGATTGTGTAAAAGCTTTTTGGATAGTTCATGGATTCAGATTTATTGCACATTTGGTGTGTATCATGCAGTCCGTCAGTTGTTACCTTTTCCAAATCACAACATTTGCAGTGTATGACACAGTGTAAAGGATGTGCTTCCAGTGTGGGCCCTTTATCAATGAACAAGAAAATGAAACTCCCTTTAGAATGCAGATATTTCTCATATCAAAAATAATTACTAAATATTTGTGTTTAAATGCCCAATTAAAAAAAGTACCCCAGAGTACTAAAAGGCATGACTGTTATGCCTTTTTGTACATTTAGATACAAAGCTGTTTCAAATAAAATAACTAAGAAAAGCAAAAACATATACAAGAAACTCATTAAACATGTACCAGTGAAGTGAAATCCAGTAATAAAATTGGTAATAAACTTTTTTTTTGGTCATTAAAACTGTGCGGTTTGGAAATGTATCACACGAGGATTCATTCATTCATTATTTATTCATCCATCATCATTATTCACTAACTGCTTCAAGACTCCTGATCAGTCTTATGGAAAAGAAATACACCCTGGCTGTGAGATCAGTCCATCATAGGGCACCATACACACAATAGACACCATATAGGTTTCTGCAAACCGGGGAACCCAGATGAACACAAGGAGAACTTGGAACTCCGTGCAGACAGAAAATCAAACTCCATGTCCAACTGGGAACCCTGGAGCTGCTCAACATGAGGTTCCAATTCCCTTAAAATCTCTCGTAGCCTTGCTGCTTTACAGTACGACACCCGACAATGCTGCAAAAAAAAAAAAATATATATATATATAAATAAATAAAAATTAACAAACAAAAACTATTTTCCCATGCCAAGGGACTGAAATATTTTGGAATGATTTAATGAAAAATCCACTTGATTCAGCTTACCTAATGGGAATCATGGCGAGGAACGTGATGACGCTCGATAAGGTGAAAACAAACCCTGGAAGGAAGTGCAATGTTGACTGGTAGACCTTGGTAAAGATTGGTGTTGTAGCTAAACCAGCCATTTGGAAGGACAGCTGCAGCCCTGTGAAAGTCTTTCCTGAGGATTAAAGAAAAGACATGTTAAATGTAGAAAAGAAATGTTAAACTCTGCCCAACAGCAACACCTAGTGGTCAAGTGAGGTAGTGGTAGGCTGGTAGTACTGGAGATTTAGGGTCAGAGAAAGTTCATTATATTCCTCAGAGACTGGACTTTATCTCACCAGTTAATTATTATTAGTGTTAGTAGGTGTGTCTCAATGAATGGGAAAATGGTCAAACAGTTCAACTCCAGTCCTCCGGCATGAGAACTGGGGAACATTAATACATATAATAAAATTATATTTACATTATTTAGCACATAATGGTCAAATGCCTTATAATTTCTTTATTTAAATAAGTAAAATTACATGGAACTACTCAAGTTTCATTCAGAATCATTACTTAAATATAACATTTCATTTGTTTATTCCTGAACTTTCCACCAACCGAACACATAAGATCCAAATTAACATTATTCCTACTTGTTTTTAAGGTTTGAATTTATCTAACTCCACCAGAGACCAGTAAATAAGGCTAATCACTATAAAACAGAGAGAACCACTGATTAAACACATGCCCTTATCCACAGTCCCTTACAAAAGTTGTTTTTAATCCTGTTTGAGAACATGCTAGCACAGCGAGTCCATGTTGTAGAAGTACCTTAAAGCTAACTGCATGTAAATAGTTCTTTAGTACATTTTCACAAGTAATACTTTTTTCCTTTCTCTAATTTATAACTTGATGCATGTCCTATTTTTTCATCCATTCATTTTGTATCCTTGTCTGGGTCGTGGTGGATCTGGGGCCTAACCAAACAAATGTGTAATGCTCAAGTCTTTGGCACCATGCAAGAACCAGACAACCCACAAAACAAAGTGAGTTTTTGTTTTTCTAAAATTACATTTTATTAAAAAAACTTGGGAAATGGCATCTTTCTATGAGATGAACACTATGTAATATTTATGTAAAATAAAATTTGTCCCAATCTGGGATTTTCATAGCAAATCTATAACGACCTCAGAAACACGGAAATGATTTCCGTGCGTGAACCAGATAACCAACATTACAGTTTTCAAACAAGTAGTTCAGATGTGAAAATTATTTTTTTTTTAATGCAAAAGCTCTTGTTCGAATTGAATACAGATATCAATTTAATACACCACAGTCAGCATTTAGCCTTCATTTTCCTCACTATCAGATGATGTTTGGTCAAGTTCTGATTCTGAACCTTCTGAAACACCTGCCTCATCACTACTTGGCACATTACCAGACTGAAAAATCCCCCTTCTGAGATGTCTCAGACTTGGGTTTGAAGATTGAATGCTTTCATAGAATTCCCTGTATTCAAAACTGAGAAGTATCAATATGCTTTGAACTGCTAGTAACACCTATTGTCATCTGAATTAACTAATACTGTTCTAACAGTTTTATAGATTGTACTGATACCTAAGGTCTACAATAGTACACTGTGTTCTCTTAATGGTCTAGTGGGTTATATGGTTCTTGCACTGTGCCACAGAAGTGTATTTTTATCAAGTATCCCCATGCTATAAAAAGAAGGTAATTACATTGAAATATCTTCAACGTTGAAATGTAAACCAAGCTGTCCTGATTTACTGTTATTACTCTTTTCAGGTCTCAAGCAGTTTCACCAAATAAATGCTGTGTTAGTGGTTAAAATGGTTTTGCCCTGCATTTCTCCTTGCCGTGAAATTGACTGGTAAGTCTTTAGAAACAGTGAGCTCACTTCCTCTGTTTACATCCAATTGTACAGTCTTTATGAATCATAATCATGGGCTTTTGCCCTCCTTCAAGGAGGTTATTTTTTTTTACCCTTAGTAACCCCTTTACTCTCGGTTTACTCTTGTTTTTAGGCATGAAAAACAATAAATAAATCATTAGGGTTTTTATAAACTTTCTACCAGTCATGGGGCTTTGGACAAGTAGGACTCCATTAAATTTCGGAGATGATCTGGATCCAAGAATTTTTAAAGGATTCTTTAACACTGAGACAGGATGATTTTTCGGAAGTGTCATTAGAGCAGGACCAGCAGGGGGTGTGGTGTGGAATTTTTCTTTCTTTCTTTTTTTAATTATGTGTGGACATCCATGAAATTTCTATCAGAGGTGGGGCTATGGACAAGGATGACTCCGTCTATTTAGAGATGAACCTGAATAAATTTTGGATCCAGGAACTTTAAAAAGATTCTTTAACATTGTGAGATAGGATGATTTGTGCCAAAATCTAGAGGAAAGCCTTCCCACAAGTCTGGCAATAATTAACAACAAAGGGTCATATAAATCAGGAATGGAAGGGTCAGCAAGAACAAACAGGTTTGATGCTCAGGTGTCCACAATCTTTTGGAGAAAGTATTATTTATGAATGTAGATTATATCTATAAATGTATTTAATTTATATTAGCTGGGATTAGATCAGTGGAATAACATCAGAAAAGTTGGATGCTGCCCAAAAATTACCGATTTCCCAAATTCCAAGCTGAATGACTGTCCTAGTGCACTCTCATCACGACTTTGACTGCAGAAGGTTTTTGGTAAATAAGAGTTATGGGTAAAGTGGATTGCAGCATAACTTCAGGAGAAGGAAAAAACTGAGCCTAGTATGGCAACAATTGGACAACAGGTCTTGTAACATACAGTACAAGTCAAAAGTCTAGACACCCACTCATTCTAATTGAAGTTGAAGGAGTGTCAAAAGTTTGGACATATTAGTGCTTAATGATGCACTGGACTCTTGATTAACTTTATTCCTGGGAGAGGTTTACAACTGCCTTTTTCTCCAACATCAAGAAGGCATATCAATGGTGTTTAAAAGGCGAGGAAATTACCGTGTTTCCGTGTAGAGGAAGTTAAGAAAAAAAAAACGTTAGGTAAAGTATTGTAAAGCAGGACTGAGGGGCATGATGGGGATAAAACCAAGACTGGGGGAGCATAACGGTCATCATTT
>JBCNYH010000026.1:33930335-33953059 GCA_039654325.1 Tandanus tandanus
TATGTGGGAAAAAATAAAAGGACTACAGTTTTATCCCGACAAGCCTGTTTCGTGGTTGCCCACTCATCAGGGGATTTGCAAATCTATTTGCAAATTAAAAATTTATTTTTTCCCAAATTGAATTGTATGATCACCCATTTTACTTGTTCTCCATAGTCTTCCAGGACTTTTGTTTTTGCTCATCTTTTCTTCTTTAAGAATTTACCAAATTGTTGATCTGTTTAAAGTACTAAAGTTTCTTTTATATCTCTGGGAGGTTTTTTTTCCCCAGCCTAATGATGGCATCCTTCACTTGCATTAACACCTTTCTGGATTACATTTTGAGAGTTGGTATGAACAGCTGCCAAATGCAAATTCAACACTTGGTGTCAACTTCGGTCTATTATAGCTGGCCGTGAAACAACAGTCAGTTGTGAAATTACTTTTGAGTCTATGAACACAGAGGGACTATGCAAAAAATAAAAAAATCTCATGCCCATCTCGGCCGACTCTGGGCGAGTGCAGAGTACACCCTGGACAGCTTGCCAGGCCATCGCAGGGCAGAAACATGCTGATGGCACCCCAATGGCCTACTCTTTTCGAATGACAGCAATGGTTCTTTTACATGCCTCTCACCACAGACAGTGAGACATGGCTGTCATTTGATGACCCAGTTAGCTGCACTGGGGGGACAGCAGTGACAACTCGTTGATAGTGGGGCTTGAACCCCTGACCTTCGGATCAGTAAGCCAGCACCCTACCAACAGGCCACCACTGCCCACATATAGCATATTATGATCAATAATTTGCATTTTATATGGTGGTTTTAAACTTGCATTATATTTTCAGTCTGAATTTCAGAAACACTACAACCTTGTAGATTTAATAGTAATAAATTAATTGTGATTAATTTGCACATTCATTTGCATATCTTTGATATTGTGGCATTGTAAATAAAATTGTGAATTGTAAAGGACTAAACAACTGATATACTCTATAGGAATGGTGCAATCTGATTGGTTTGCTATCACTGAACAATTGACAATTATGCACCAAAGGCGAAGTGGATGTCACTAAATATTCAATTCAGCAACATTAACTGAGCCTGAGGTGCATAACTGTTTTAGTATATACTGCATGGGAATAAAAGCAAAAAAAAAAAAGCACACTAAATTAAGGTTAAAATTTTTCATTCATTCATTCATTTTCTGAACCGCTTAATCCTAATTAGGGTGGGGTGGGGGAGGAGGAGGCTGGTGCCCATCTCAGCCGACTCTGGGCAAGGGCAGAGTACACCCTGGACAGCTCGCCAGGCCATCGCAGGGCAGAAACATGCTGACGGCAACCCAATGGCCTTTTACATTATAAAAAAATCATGTTGGATGCAGGCGAGCTCGAGTGCAGGTGTATCTTGAACTCACTTTACAGTGTGTCTTTAACTCTCTTTTTTAGTTTATTATTATTATTATTATTATTAATATTAGTTTAGTAAATATTTAGATATTTTAACGAGAACACAGAGGCTGTTCAGGTAAGTCTGCTCTTTTTTTAATTCCGAGATAACAGACCAATCAGATTGCTCCATTCTGTTTAGTATACACTAATAGACTTTATCCACTGCATAAAATCAGGAGAATACTTGAATCAATTATTCATATAAAATATATTCGAAATTGACAAAAAAAAAAAAAAAAAAAAGATTGTAAAATGATATTTTGAATTAGAAAGCATTTTATGAAACTTTACAGTTTATAATGAAACCATAAAGAAACATTTAAGCATTTTGATTTTAATGAGAAAATAATTATATATGCGTTTAAGTGTAGCCTTACAATTACTATAAAACAACATAAGCAGAATATTAACATACAATAAGTGGTTAACAAATTAACTGAGATTAAAAAAACAAAACAAATACCATGAGCACTTTGCCACTTCACAAATAAAAAAAAGAGTGAAAAGCTATTTGCAAAAATAAGTGGCTTCCAAATCTGAAGAGTATATTCGCAAACAGAAGAACACTGTAGGAATATTTTTATTATTATTATGAAATAACATATTTCAAAGTGTCATTTTAATTCTAAAGGTACTTCTGAGCTGTTGGTACCTGTGGACTGAGGAGGAAATCTATCAATTTCAGAGAAGACAAATTTCTGCAAGTTTTAGATCCACTGGCTGATTATTTCCCCCCACTATGAATATCATGCACTGAAAATGTCACATACACTCCAAACTTGCTTATAATAATTGAATGTATTATAGAGCTTGTCTGCCCATTTATGTTTTCCTTAGATGCCCTCTCTTTTCTATTCCACTTCTCTTTTTAAATAACTTCATCTCCAGGTCATAAAACAAGACTACCTTGATTTCATACTTTGTAAGAACAAACTTCTTTGGAAAATCCAAGCTTTCACTCAGTCAAAACCACCTGCATGCTTGAAAAACACTTTCTTATAAATTTTATTGACCTACTTAAAACTGCTTGCATGTATATATGGCAATTAATTAGCAGACAAGTTGCTACTAAGGATGGTCAGGATGTCCTGGATACTTGCATATATTTCTCGATATCTAAAAACTGCTTAGTCTCTCACACACACACACAGCCACACACTCATGCTCACAAGTACACATGCACTCTCTCACACAAACGCATGTAGAAGGCTATATCTTGCAGAAATGCACATACATGGTAATAAAATCTCCGTAACACTATTTCCCATTCATAGATACATTGCAGATAGTTCACTGAACAACAAAAAAATATATTTCCCTCTTGTATTATTCAAAACATCTGTCTACTAATCAGGTATCATACAGTACATTGGAATATCTGAATAAGATACATGTCTTTCAATGTGTATGATATTTTTAAGTATTTGCGTGCAGTCACATCCAGCCAGACTGCGATAGCACACAATCCAAAAAGTCCATGATCGATATTATAAACAGACTGAAACAATCTATGGTAGGGATCCTCAGTGCAATCCAGGTGGCTGCAGACTTTTGTTCCAGCCAATTTGGAGGCATAATTCATGGGAGACCAAGTGGAATTGATTAAACAGGTGAAGTCAAGTGTGACTCCTGTTTGGTGAAAATGAAAGCCTGCAGCTAGACCTCGGATATGACTGAAGTTCCAGTAAAAACATCTTTGTCAGATTTTCATCAAATAAAAACGCTATAGAAACTTGTCAATGTCACATCAGTACAGATTATTGTCTTGTCTTCACATCACAGGGTGCAGTATTGAAGAAAATGGTGGTTTTGCACTCACAGATATCAGGTGATATGTGTGTATTAAATACTGCATTTTGATGGATTATACTACAAAAAAAAAAGAGAGAGAGAGAGAAATAAAAAGCGAGTGAAAGTCTGCTGAATGAAAGTTCTTGTAATATACATCCGTAGCTTTATTCCTTGTGGGTGGAACAAGAACCTGACGGAATTAACTCAAACATTTGTTGATTTGTTGATGTTGCTGTTTTGTTCAGCGCACTGAATCCTTCCTGATTGACATTGTGTCCATGTTCACCATCAGACTGGATGGATGACAACTCTGACTTTGCTTTTGCAAAATGTTTCAAATTGCTGGTGTTCTTCAGATAAGAAACATCACTCTCCCCTTTTATATGTATACAATTATCTACAAAGCGTTCTTATAACATTAATTTCACTGCATTGCATGTGTACATTCTAATCAAATCTAAAACAAGGCAAATACACAGTACAAAAGAGAAACAGTTCATATAGCTCCCTAATAAAGTGTTCACTTACTATAAAACTCCAAAGAGGGGGATTAGTTAAAGTGTTTTGGTGTTAGGAATTTACCTTTCATGGATAGTGCTTCTAAACACCTGTATTGCTATTTCTATATCATGACAATATCATGGCATGTCCTGTTCAGTTCCAAAAGCTAAAATCCTACATTCCTCTTCTATTTGATGCACATTGGACTCACTCAGCAATGCCAGATTGGGGTATTTCCTTCATTACAATATTGTAGAAAAACATCCAGCAGATGGTTGGGTGTGTTTCAAAGTGTGATGGCTATATTTCTTTCAATCCGGCAACCCTGAATGTACTCATTTCAGTATATCTTTCATACATTCATACATACATTCTAGCACACATTATAACACATATAATAAAGATCATTATGTGTGGCCACACAATAAAAAAGGAAATTGGTTAAAGGGGAAAAGTATGAGAACTGAAACAGTATGCAGTTCATATTAACTTGGTGGTTTAGGTTGCACTTTACCATGGTGTAATGGCAGTCCAGCTCTTATTCCTTTTATTGGTTTCCTGTCTGAGCTGGCTGCTAAAAAGCAGCTTTAGAAATGAATCACCATATTTACTGACTTGCTATGTTAATATAATTGTTGAGTGATTGAATACTATTGTGCATTTTCAAACCTGGACAATACTACTCTTATTCTACCACAAGTTCCTATAGAAGTCTTCAAGCCAACCGTTCTGCTCCCTACTTTCATTTTCTGTCTTGAAAAATAAAAAAATCCCACTGCAGTGTTTCATTTTCAGTGAATATATAATTCACTATTGTTAATTATATACAAGACCTAATTATTTGTACATCTGATTGGACCTATTGTGCTACAGAATATGTATGTTGTGCTATTATACTATAATATAAATAACAAACTGCATTTGTAACTTTCAAATCCCAAATCACATCCTCAGAGGCTTAACAAGGACTGGAACTGACATAACCACCTCTAACTGAAAAACTTACTTAACATGGGAATAATCCTCATTATAACTTCCCACTCCAAACTTTCTTTTTCATCTAAATCAAGTGCTCCCATTTGGAAATGTCGATATCATATAAAATGTCATACAAAATGTCATTTTCAATGTATAGAAATACTTCAAATTGCCCACGAAAAATCGTCATGTAATCCTTCTTATACCACTTAAAAACCCACACGTGGATCACCTGGCACGGTCAGTTCAAAGTCAGCTGATATAAGCAACCATAAAATAATGGAAAGCAAAAAAATAAAAATAAGCATATCTTTGCACATGTCCCAAAGTACTGCACACATCAACTGAACAAAAAAGCTTGAAATTGAAGAGAGACAGAAAGGACAATAATATATTTGAATACCAAATTGTCATTGCATTGAGTTTTTAGTGAGGAGATCCCACTACATGACTGGATGATCTTCTGTGGTTATCATTTGGAGATCCAATGATTGTTTGTTCCTGCAATATACATATATACTCAGCATAAATACTTGTGGGTTTTTTCCCCTCAAATAAGGAGCTGACTTTACTCTTCCTCCTCCTCTTCCTCCTCAGCTTCTTCCTGGTTGGCATAGATTCCTGCCTCCCATCGTAAAGCCATGTTACTTTTCCTGCGGGTGACTCGTGTCGCCTCTAGAACCTGTCCCCAGCACACAGAACAAGATGGTGAACATGGGTATGGGTGAGTGAGCAAAACCTTTAAACGTGTAGCTTTGCAATACTTCAAACTATTTTATACCACAGTGCTTCTGAATTCTTCGAAATTCGAAATTTCGAGAAACCAACAAACAGATTGATAAATTCTCTATAATATCTCTAATATCTAAATCACAGTTTTTATGTGCTCATTTTAATGTGCTATTGTTTCTATGTTAACAGGGTTAAGTATAATAGCTGGTTTAAATAACCAGATTATTAATCTTTATAATAAATAAGAATGAAAAATGTGTAATCAAAGACGTTCATAATCATTGAAATGGTAAACTTTCTATCTGGACACATTTAAGGAAGGAGTCTCCAGTGTCAGCACTTTATGTTAAGTTTTCTGCCACTGTAGAGTGTTCAGGGCAATAGTCTAATATAATATAATATAATATAATATATATTCATTCATTCATTCATTTTCTTCCGCTTCTTCCGGGGTCGGGTGGCGGGGGCAGCGGCTACATATAATATTATTTATATAAATTATAATATAGCTCCAGGTAAGAATTTTTTTTTTTTTGAGTATATAATTAGTGGGCAATCTCAGCTTTACGATGACCCAAATATTTGATGAAGATATGACAAATACTTTACATGTATCTCCAGTTGAATTATTTTCCTCATAAGACTTTTCAATAAAATTCAATTTAATCAAAAATGTTTTTTTTTTTTTGGTACAATAAGACTCATTTTATGGTGATGGGTTACATATTTTAATTATATGCTAATTTCTGTGGTATAAAGTTAAAAAATAGTTTTGGTAAGATGTTGGTGTTTCTTAAAAATAATCAACTTGAGGGTGGGGTAACATTAACACCACTTTGTGAAGGACTTCCTCACACCACCCCATTATTGATTATTTTTCTTTAACATCGGTTTATTCAATTCCATTTACTTGTGGGTTATGAAATTGTGCTGTTATTTAAGTGCGTAGACACATAGATCATTAATTTTGTGTAACTAACATTACTATACACTAATAAAACAATTCACTGAAATATTATCAAACAAAAAGAACGTACAGTTTTTTTTCCTCGTGCTGGTTTACAGGATATTCAAGCAATGGGTAAAACTCAAGACTTAAATTAAAGAATTAATTAAAAGTGGTGTTATGACAAGTTGAACACGATCAAGCATGCACATCCCACTGTTAATATACATTTACATACTGTGCACTACATCTTTTTGAGCCTTATTTTCCATGACAGTTGGCGTACACTCCACATCACATACTCCACATCAACAGTTGGTGTACACTCCACATCACACAATGCACTCTACAGCACACAGTACAGACTTGAATAAGTGTTACACAAGCTGTACAGGCTGATTACAAACAATGCAGAGGAACAGATACAGACATGCTGTATCAGAATGCCAGCTGGGCCATCTCGATACTTCATCAGGTTTGATAATCACAGGGGTCATTTTTTATATTATATCTATGTTAATGAACTGGAATGTCCAGTCCAAACTATGTCTACACTAAGTGTAGCACTGTGAACCCGAGGACTCAAATCACGGATTTCTCAGCTGTGTCGAACCCTTATAGCATTTGCTGAAATGTTACATACTGAAGAATGGTAAAATGATACACGAGACTGGACAATCTTTGTTCATTATTGTGAGCTAATAATATGAGGGTGTTGAATAGGGTTAATAGAAAGGGGTTTAGGCAAAACAGGCAACAGATGATGTTTTATTTTTTGTTAAAAAGGTAGACAACATTTCAAAAATAGTGGATCTGTACAGTACATGCTACTGTACTAAAGTGTCTTGTGTAAGTATCCATCCCTGTTTAACTTTTCCACATTTTGCTCTGTTACACTGCACCAGAAGTCACATGATTAGTTAAAGAGAATTCATGTGTGCAATTAAATTGTCACATGATCTCAATATAAATACACCTGTTCCTGAAAGGCCTGATCCAACCTCATGAAACTGAAAACAAGTCTCACAAAAATGTCAACTCTGAAGGAGCTGGTAGATCTACAGCTCAGCTTGAGAGAAGCTCTTCACAGGATATGAGGTACGTTTTGAACACTCCACAAAGCAAGGAAATATAGGAGTGTGGTAAGAAGAAAGTAATTATTGGAAAAATGCTATTTATAATTCTGCGCGGAGTTGTCAAAAGGATTTATTCTGGTCTGATGCCACATAGTGCTGTGCTCATCACCCTGAGAACACCATTCCACCATGAAAATAGTGGAGGTAGCATCATGTTGTGGGGATGCTGTTCATCAGCAGGGACCAAAAAACTTATCAGGGTTGGGGGCACGTACAAGACAAGCCCAAAGAAAACCAGTTCCAGTGAATTGAGAGTGGGGTGAAGATCACCTTACAACAGAACAAGGAGCCTAAGCATACTACCAAAACTACTACTGGAATGGTTGTTAAAAATACATCCTTTCAGCTATAATTGCAACCAAATGTGGTTCTACCAAGTATTGACCTGGGGGCTAAACAATGCAACTATTATGTGACTAGGAAATGTCTGTTTTGTTTACAGGTTCCACAAAATGTGGAAAAGTGAGATGAATGCTTATGTAAGACACTGTGTGTCAAAAAATAAGACAAAATTAATCATTTGTGTCGATAGCTTCATGTATGCCAAATCGTTTGAAACAATGAAAACCCCCACACCCATCTGCAAAATGCCAAAGAAAAACAAAGACATGCAATAACATGATGAGATGGACACACTGAGTTGTCAGGCAAGCAAAGTACCAGTACCTCAGATGTAACATCTTTAGCGTGTAATAGACGCGCATACTGACAAGAAGGAAAGAGGAAGTGTTAGTCATTGAAAAACACTTGCAATAGAGAGCAGCTTTAGAAAAGCTCTTTATTTTCCAAATATATTTATAATATACGATGCATTTTTTCAACACACCACAAAAAAAGAGGTTTTATTTTAATTCTGTGGTTTTAGCAAATGATACGTATAGATTTAAACAGTAATTTGGTTTTTATAATTAAACCAGGGGCTTTATCACTGAATAGTATGTATCTTAATAAGATGCAACATGTTTTTGTGCAATGGGAGTTTAGCAAATAAAGCAGTCTACTTCAGCCGGATCCCAATAGAAGGTTAACACTTACGTTTATTCTAAAAATGAATTAAAACAGAATGGAAATAACGCGCTGTTTACAAACATATTTTAAATCTCCAGAGAGAGAGAGACTTTAAACCCAAAAAGGAAAGACTTTTATTTATGGTGGCGCAGCTTTTCATGAGCTTCAGTGTGTTTAAATCCCTTCTCTTTTGTGTTAAGCTGGAAAGTCCCTCGCCTTTCCCTGTCTGAAATACCTTCGGTTCACAAGTGACGTGAAAGAGGAATTGCCCGTCAAAGCCACAGACTTGCATCATTCTCAAGTGAGGTAATGGGGCCAGAATGGTTTACGAACATTTCTTTTAAAGCTTAAACTACCAGTACCACATCTTCAGTACCTCTTAGTGAGCTAACTAAAAGCTAACATATGACCCTGCATGTTTCAAATCAATCGCTATCATTACCACATTATTCCTCACTCTTGAGCTGAAGGAATGTAACTTGAAGGAATAGACCTGCGAGATAGGGCCAGTTAAGTATATTTTAAATCTCTGACCTGCTGTTAGTCATATAGAGTTTTACTTCTTCCTACTTGTTAAACCTCTGATCTAACTGTTCATGAGATGCGTGAGGTGTTTTGGGTCCCCTGCACTGGACTCAAGAACGACTACTGTATAGGACACGAAACTGTTGCAATACAAAGGAACTGCGTTTCTATTCATTATGACACTCACACTGTTGTCGTCAGCCTTCTCTCGACGCTTGACTTTGTGTGTCTCATAATCTTCCATTAGGGTCTGCATGAAGTTTTTAGGCCTCTGGTTTCCACCTGAGTCATCACTCCCCAGATCTGAAAGAGGGGATGGGAGTGGACCGTCTGAAGAAGCTGGAGATACTGGTGGGGCAACACGGATCTTTTCAATTTTACCTGAGCCAATGGAAGTAGAAAAGCATGTAAATGAAGGTAAAAAAGCAAGGTGATGGTAAGTGAAAGAAGTTAATGAGTAGGTCAGTGATGCTAATGAAGCAAATGGATCCAACAGTTAGTATCAGGTTTACCGGCAGCTGCTTTCCAGAGTCAGATAGCATTTCTGGCTGAATTAGGCAAATTGATTCTTAATATATAAAGCATGTTGATTGTTGTTACAGTAAAAATACAACCTACACAGAAACAACTTCAGTCTCAGGCCATTCAGCAAGGATTTCAAGATTGAGGGTATTTTTCAATTTTTTTTTTACAAAGAAGCAAATGATGAGTAAACATTTTTTGAAAGAGAATACACAAAAGCAAAGGTTGAAATCAGAGAGAGGTCTCTTAAAATAACTGTTACTTAGATGTAGATTCTTGATTTAAATTTATACCTCACTATAAATCAATCCTAACCATACTGGCATGTTTCAACAAAAACCAAACAACCCCCCCAAAAAAACAAAACCACATGGTTTCCGCCTGGTATCCGCTTGGTAATGTCACATTTTAGCATCAGATAACACTGAGGGAAAAATAAAAACAGTATTGTAAGACACATTGTTGACGGTAAGTTGTGCAGAAAGCAGAAAAAGGGAATTTAAGTTAAAGGGGCTTTAATAAAAGGAACTTGTTGGCCTATAGTCCAGGGTGTAGTCATGTTC
Organism: Tandanus tandanus; assembly: GCA_039654325.1. Taxonomy (NCBI): domain Eukaryota; kingdom Metazoa; phylum Chordata; class Actinopteri; order Siluriformes; family Plotosidae; genus Tandanus; species Tandanus tandanus. Next base: position 33,940,472 of record JBCNYH010000026.1, read on the forward strand.
TTAGCAAAATATTGACAGGCATACCTTAAAAATAGTAGCAGAGTAGATATATTAATAAGTACTATGCACTATTCTGTCACTTGACATTTTTGTTTTAAAGGTGCCCATTGACTAGCAAATAACCTACATGTTTTATCTTCCATTATCAGTTAATTTTGGCTGTACAATTGTTCCTCTGCCAAGTCACCCCAGCTCTCAGGCTTAGTATCTCTGATTCGACTGTTTTACTGCATCTCGTTTTGGTTCTGTGTCTGTTCACAATAACAATAATAACAAGACCCTGTGAGCAAAGGAACAATCTTGAGCATATGTGATAACTTGGTTCGTAAAAACGATTCTTAAAAAGTGTAATTATTGAAAATCTTTAAAAAAGAAAAGTCTGAAATCCAGTGTTCTGCACCCTCACTCGCCTCAAGATGGCGATGTTTAGTAACATTATCATGCCCAGTGCAGGGGTCACTGACACCTGTGTACAGGAGTAAGGAAATAGTTTCAGAAAGGCATCATGGCTGATTTCATTTTAATCAAAGAGATATCACTGTAGTTCTTGTTTATTTAATATGCCTGGGAAGTGAATGGGCATCTTTAAATTTTTAATTCAGAAACCCCCCCCAAGCATAATAAAAATTTCAATGACTTTGCTCAGAGATATTTGATATTTGATGATAATCTTTAGATATGGGTAAATAGACTCTCCAATAGCAAAACAGAACTTGTTCCAATGACTGTATGGCTGTCTCCAATTGCCCTCATTACATTAACTTTTTATTCCAAACAACTCCTATCACATGATCCACAGAGTCATTATTCCGTAGACCTACCTACATTTCAGCATAAACCTTAAAATATGTTGTTTAAAAATTAATTATGACTGGATGCTCTTTAACCCTGGTGTGGTGTACAGAGGCACACTTTGAGTGCAATTTATTCAGCCACCACCAGAGGGCAGTAATTGATTAAGATTTCAAGAAACAGATTTATTACTCCTTACCATTACTAAAAAAGACATACTATTAACTGTTTTGTATTAACCTAAATTTTTTAAAAAATGTTTTGAAAGCTTGTTGACAGATTGAAAACAGATTGAATGTCTCAAACAAATGCAACAAATTCAGTGCAGTCATTTGACCTAGACAGCAGCATGATGGACACATGAAGCTACGTTATTTTTAAACACTGCCCACACAGGCAGTGTGCAAGAGAGATTCTTGCTGATCTGCTGGAAGCATATGCAACTTCCATAAAGGCAGCATAGGCTTTAAGCACACACACACACACACACACACACACACACACACACACACACACACACACACACACAATACTAAGAGTACAGAATATGACTCAAAGCTGGTAGCTAATGAATCTCAAATGTTTGGCAACGATGCCAAGCCGGTACCTTCTGTGGGATCTCAAAATACTGCAGGTGGTGGTATGGTCCTTTTAATTATAATAAATCCATGACTTGCTCTTTGTGGCTATTTATCTAAAGGTAATGATATGGGGCCAAATATGACCACTGACATTTAATATACCCCTCTGGGTCATTTCAAACAGCTCATCATACATGTATTACCATGTTTGCCATGAATCCCAGATCTATCAAAGTTAATACTGAGAATTTAGAATGCAGAACGTTTAAATAATATTAGCACGTCTGCCTAGCACAAGATTGGGTCTTAGGTGTACACATAGTGCACTCAAACTGCAGAAGGAGAACTGCTACCTAAATATTTTAAACTGTAAACAGAATATAGAACTGGCTTACCTGGAGCTGTCTTTCCACTAAGGACTAGTTTGGCTGGAAGGCTGTTTGTCTTTTGTTTGTGAATGGGATTGATTCTAGAACGCAAGCTTTGGGCTTGTCGTTCCCTGCGAAGCTCTTCCTCCCGTTCCTGGGCAGCCCGGATCTCTTCCTCGATCATGGACAGAGTCCTCTGTTTGCGTGAGCGCAGTCTGAAAGGTCCTGCGGTGACTTCTGTGCCTTGTGCAGGAGTTACAGATGCTGTACTTCGGAGCTCTGCTGCCTCTGAGTACTTACTGAAATAACTGAACTCTGGCTTCTCACTTGGTGGGGAGGAAGGACTTGGGGGCCTGTAAGCATTCACCGTTATAGCTGCAGTTGCTTGAGTTGTAGGCACCTGTACAGTAATTGTAGGAGCTATGGTTTTCTTCTCATCCACAGGAGATGACACAGTATCAGGTGTCATGTAAGAAGATTTCTTTTCAGGTGTTTCTGCTGAAGGTTCTGAAGTCTGTTCTTGACGCTCTGGGATTGGGGAGGATTGCTGAACAGCCTGGAGTGGTTCCCATGTATTTGTCTGATGTGCAATAGCTTGCTGAATGGCATTCTGGACTAGGATGCCTGCATGGTATTCAAGTTCCTCCTCTGTCAAGCTGTCTGTTCGATAGGTGCAACTTGGAGATTTGGTGCTACCCTCTATCTTTCCAGTAATAGGTGTTGTGGCCAGTGGAGTAGAGGGAAAAGAGTAGTCACCAGGGGAGTTCTCCAAGAAGGCGCTCATGATTTCATTGGAGGCACCACTGTCACTTATATTATCCATGCTGAAATCATTGGACAAGGTCTCAAGCAGGGTGGTATCCTGAGATCTAAGAGACAGGTCATCCAGCCCAGAGTCTATCTCCTCTGGATGATAGGAAGTGTTAATGGATCGCTGGTGCAATTCACAGTCTTCATCTTTGAGGATGGTCATCACTGCTCGGGCACAGGTAAAGTCATCATTTTTCCCTTCAGTGTCAGGCATATTGTCCATGCTCTGTATAGGATAATATTCAGAAGTACAAAACACTCTTTCAATGTTAACATCGTTCATTTCGCCACCATCTTCCAGGGTGACTCTACCATGGCTGGTAACTGTAATGGTGCTGCTTGATCTATCAGTATCAGAGGTTCTGAAGAAGGGTTTGGCAGAGTATAGCTGGGGAGCCACACTTCTTTTTGTGGCTGGCTGTTGCTGTTGGTGCTTACTGTGCTCCATCTGAAGGAACTGCTTGCGGGCGGCAGAAAAATCAATCCCTTGAACCACAATGTCCTCCTTATTTTCCAGTTCAGTCTGAACAAATGAGACTGTTTGTTTTGGGGATGACTGTGGGGCTTTTGCTTCAGGCCTCTTCTGCTTCCTCTCTTGATATCTTCTTAGTGACTCTAATTTTTCTGGTTCCAGCTCCTCCTCCAGTGTCTTTTCCTGTGGTGGGTTCCACCATTTTGCTGCAATTCCTGGATTTTTTTTGACTGCTTGATCACGAATGAGCTCCAAGCGCTCTTTCTCCAGCTCTGCAATCTCCTCTGAAGGCCTGACTTTTTTCACCCTTATTTCTTTCTCTGTTGGTGTATCAAAAAGCTTGGATGGCTTTTTCTCTTCATAGAAAGGACGGAGCTCAAATTGGGCCCCTTTTGTGAGTGTTTCACTCTCAGGTGACCTAATGTAGTCATCACCTGGATGACCATTTGGTTTGGAACTCTGAGTCTGATTGTCTTCGACATAGGTGGTCTGTTGCTTTCTTTCTATGACTACATCATGACTTACTGAGGATGATGCATCAGAAATGTGAACAGATGGCCCATTTCCATCGACATATATTGCTTGGAGCACAGGAGAACAAGTTCCATTTGAAGTCATCTCGGCTCCGGTGTCAGAACAGTTGGCCTCAAGCACCTCGTCAAGATAGCGTATTTCCTGGGCAACTTCTCCTTCGTCCAGCGTTTCTCCTTTGTGCTTCACACCGTTCTGGCCATTTGGTGCATGGTTAAACTGACTTTTGCTTTGTACCTCAACCTCCATGTCAATCTTACCTCCACTAATAACACTAACTGGGTCTACGAAACTGACAGTCTTCAGGCTCTTCTCTGAAGTTCTTCTGCTTTTTAGTTCAGTGTCATCGTCTATGAGCTGGCAGGATTTCTGAAAACAAACAAAAAAATATGTAAATAAGTGAGCCCAGGTGACATTTTCTGATGTCTCATACTGGTAATGGACCCACCATTTGTGGAATATAATGCAAGCTCCCCGTATTATAATTATTTTTATGTAATCTGCGCACTGAACAGGCCTGAAAGGAAGCACTGCACCAGACCATCATGCATTATAGAGGAATACAACATGATAAGATGTGAAGGATAATGTGTTTGAATGGGTTTGTTGAACTCTGACCCTGGCAATCTGATCCTAGGCATAAATAATTTAAGAGGAAACCTTTTAGAATTCACAGCAATGACAACCGAATCATAAGATAGCACACTGAGTGAAGTATAAACGAAACCCTTTGTTATGGAATAACAAAATATTCCACCTTATTTATAAATGTAACACCATAGTTGAATTAAGGCAGTACTCATCAGATTCCAGTACTACGCTGAACATTTTTTCATGGTATTATATTAGTGTATGGTCAGAATTGTTACCACATAAAAATGTAATTTTAATTTGTTGTTTTTGTTTAATTGTTCTTCTGTCTTAAATCCCTACCTGCTCCAGATGGTGCTGCTTAATGGCCAAACAGTGAATAATTCACTAAAAGGAAGGCATTGATTTTAGATCAGCCGAGTCTTCTTTGTTTATTGCTTTGGGCACTAATAGGAGGAGAACCCACTAGGACTTCACACTGTCTGAGGAGCTGAGTGAAGTGGAGTCCCTAATGTGCAAGATATAGAAAGGTGTCACAGGGATCCTGTTAGCCCATCAGTCCTCAGGGGAAAATTCCATAGAGTGAGCTCATCACACTTTTAAATGACTGTCTTTTAAGTGGAGAAGGCAGAATGTTTCTGATGTCAGGATTATAGATATGGGCATTATACACTGGCCGGTCAAAAGAAAAAAAGAATATATATATAGTTGGTGCTCATTCAGCCTTGATTACGGTGTGTGATTGCCATGGCACTCTTATGACAAACTTAACCAACATCACATTTATTTCCATCCAGAGTTGGCTTCATTTTCACCGACATCTTGAATTGATGATGGGATCCATCCAATTCGAACCACTCCATAAAGTCTTCTCCCGCATGCCCAACTTTTTTTTTTTTGGCTGGGCAGTGCATATAATATATTAAAAGTGTATAATACACAATATTCCAGATTACATAAAGAAAGAGGAAATACATATATAGTAAATTCATGATACTGAGGATACATTTAAGATCGTGGAATTATGATATGTTCTCCTGTATTTTGTTATGGAAAACTACAAGCTGAACATCATATGAAGTCGTTATGTAATGAAATCAGACTCAGCTAGCTAGCTAAGATTTGTGTAAATTCTTCCAAGTTCTAGCATAATACACGCTGAAAGACAGCACTGAGCTGGTACATTTCACAAAGACATTTACAATGTAGAACATTACTGACTTTTCATGGATGAGTGCACATGCACAACAGGTTCAGTTAACAACAGAAATTGAATTGCTCAGCAATAATGTTTTACATGTAGGTGTGCATGCCTGAGCAGTTTCAATTGTTCCCTGCTGGTTAATGGTCAGTGTTTGTGAAAGGTTTCTGGTCTGTCAGTGACACTGGTGCTATTAAACACACCTCAGATAAAAAGCAATGCGAAAGAAGAAATATATAAGATGTGTCAACGCCCAGCGAACCTTTAAATCCTTTAAGTGTTCTATTGGTGCACCACTGGTCACAAAAAGGAAGTTCACACAGCATTAGAACATGACATTTTTCTTTTAAAGTTCTAAGCATCATATTATTTCTTTTTGGTACCAAGTTTGCCATGTTTAGCTAAACATTCTGAAGTGCTCTTCAGAACGTGGATTGGATTAAGACCTGCATTCTTATACTTCTAGGAAATTGAAGCATTCCAGTTGCAACACTTATTCTCAGATCTCTGTTGTAAATTAACATCTGCAAAAATAAAGCATTGATTTGTATGCAATTCTTCAAATAAAAGATTTTCAGTGCCTTTATAACCCTAAAAGATATCCGCACCAGACAAGTTCTGGTTTAGTTTACCGGAAACACTAATACTAGTAAAACATTTATTTCAATGTCTTCAAAGCACGGTTTATACACACTGGTGGGGTCATGTGGCTTGTCTTTAATGTGTTTTTATGCCAGACTGTTTTCAATGAAAGTCCCTGTTCTCTCCCACTCGACTTAGCCTCAGGGTTTATTCACTACCACAAGATGAGCTGTGTCCTCTATTCCGTCCTCCTGTTTTTAACTATACCACTGAGCCAATGATGAAATATTCTGTCATGTGATCCTCTCTAAGTCACAAAAGGTTAATCTACTGACTCAAATTTACTGATGAAGTCTGACAATGTTATTGACTGTGCAACACTCATTTGGGGACTGGAAGGAACTTGATCATTTGACCTCTGAACCCAAACCATTAAAAAAAAAAAAAAAGAAAAAAACATCAGCACAACATTTGCAACACAAGTCTAGATCAAATGAGGAAACCAAATCCTTACCTCCTAAAATGGGTCGCCAATCCCTTTAGCACCATCATTTCTAATAAACCTTGAGACATTTTCAGTGTCAATAACTATTTATGATATCATATATGGGACTGTTATTGTTTTCAATAGGTATTAGAGGTCAGGGTTCTTAGTCCATGACTATCAAAATAGTTTCCATGACTGTTAAGGCATATTTAGGTTACGCATATGTACACTTAAAAAATAATACACTTGCACAAAAGGCATGCAAAACACTATTTTAAAATTCCATGACTTTCCAGGACCCATAAGCACCTTGGGGGTAAAATGCAATGAGAATATCTTTGCATCTGTTTCATATTCACACTGAACAAATTGGAACAAAGTGGAAAACATATGTAGAAATACCAGTACTAGAGATGGCATTTGTTTTGTTTGTGCCTGCCTGTGATTTTTTGTAATGAATTCAGTTGGTTGTATTTCCAAAAATATAAATGTAATATTATTATTATTATTATTATTATTATTATTATTATTATACTTGTAACCCTGACTCAGCAGTTACTAAGAATATTGTAAATGCTATGTTTAAGGCTGCACATACTTGCGTGTCCAACGAGCGTGATATCTGACAGCTCATATAAAACTTCCTGGCAATATGTCATTTTTATTGCGTCCCAGCCCTGATACACACATTAAGTCTCAACCAGATGCTCTGGCATGTTTTCTAAAGAAAGTTTAAAACACATTATCTGTTCATTCTGAATAATGTACTCATATTTGATTACACTCCTAGTGGGTATAATACTCTATGTCATCATCTGGAACAGATAGCTGAATCATATCATGGTCCCTTTATCAACATGACAACAATTTCCATCACATTTGGCATAATGACAGACAGATGGAAACCTTTTTGAAATGTCTGCGGCCCTGGCCACATGTCCAAACCTGTCCCCACTAAATCCATTTCACCACAACACTCCTTTACTTAAAGACCGCCTTGTCTTTATTTGTGTGATTGACCCCAGCATGCTTCCCTTTTCTCTCTCACTTTCTTTGTGTCTCAGTCCTGATCATGCCTCTTGGCAGCTTAGGCTGTAATAAGTCTCACTCTCAGTTGGGGGATGTGGACGCCCACTGGGCCACCTCTGACATTCCCTGCATAGCTCAGCTGTCCTCGAGACTCCTGCTGCCTAATACAAGCGATGAAGGATACGCAGCCCTGGCTCATCTAACAAAAGTAAACAAGACCACCATAACTAGCGTTGAGATGGATATTACTCCTTGCATTTTTGTAACATTCTTGACATGTTAGCATTGAAGCATCTGGAAACGATTAGCGGATTACACATGATTAACACAGTCAAACCTCCCTTGATGCAGGCCATGGTGATTCTTAGAAAAGACACTGGGTTGGAGTAGCTTGCTCAAACAATACTTGCTGAAAGCAATGTTGGTAATGTTAGACGCCTTTGGCCAGCGCTCTAAGGGGTTTGAGTGGCTGACAGAAAGCACAGAAAGCAATCAGAGAAGCAATACAAAGCACTGCTGACAGAAAAATCCTCAAATTCAATTCCTCCTCATTCTCTTTCCAGAAACCACATCTCACCAAGATAAGAATAAAGAACAACAGCTTGGTTTGAATGACCAAAACATTAGTGAGATGTGACTTGACTACACTGGAATGACCAGAAGAATTTCAGCCTGATTAAAACTCACTGGATTTTTATCAGATTGGTGTGAACACTGTTAGCTAAACAGCATTTCAAAGAGGGAGGTATTGATGTGCCAAGTTTACCTTTTAATAACGAATTCCCTCCAACTCTTCTTTTAGTCCTTTTTTAGTCGCTGACTTGGCAGAGTTTCGAATCAATCAGTTGAGAATTGAAAACGAAAGTCCCCTTCCATCCACGCAAATGATAACTCTCAGTATCAAGACCAAATTTCCCTTTTAACAGCCGTACACTGCAGGGCAGTCATGAATCAAATAAAGCTCTTCATATTAAGTTCTATTGGTCTTTCAGAAAGTCAACGCACAACACAAGCCTTTTCCTGGCTACTCCTTCTATTTCCCTCTTTTCCTCCTCCTCCTTCTTAGTGTGTATGAACCAGAGGCACACCTCACTAACTCTCCATGTGCTGTTTCCTCCTGATTTCCCCCCTCTCCTCTACAATACTCTCTGCTGCTCTGATTTCTTGCCTTGCCTGGCTATGGGCTATGATGTCATAGGCAGAGGGGGCTTGGTTTTGAGAGAGGGGAATGTGCTCCCTGGACGCTCATGCACAAAGACCCCTGTGTCAGAGCCAGCCGTCTGTTCCTCTGCCCCACCTACACATAGCCTTATGCCACACACACATTAAAAAAAAAAACCCAAAACACACTTTAGACCCCCAGACAGAGGCAATGGAGTTGTAACAGCACCTTAAAAGGAGATTACAGGATAGCGGGGTGGAGAAAGAATGTGACATCCAGTTTGAATTGGCACACTTATGAGTGAGTCTCAGTGAGCTCAGCCTAAATATTGAATATCACTTTCTACAGGTGTCCTCAGAATGTCACAGAATAAGGAGTGACCCAAATCTTGCATCTTGGAAATATAGATTTTCACCAATGCTGACACTGCAGACAAAAACACACCCTCATGCTTTGTTCCAGTATACTCTTTTTAGGACACATTTACAAGTCAGGAACCTTCAGTTTACGGATCGTCAAATAGTAAAAGTTGATTAATGTATAAAAAAACAGGCCACAGTTTAGAGACTGTAGTTTTCTGAACAGAAATACTGCAGGAGCTTTTCTGATTTTCTATTAATGTAAATTATTTTCCTATGGGGCGGCACGAAGCTGCTTTATCCTAATTAGGGTCATGGGGAGGCTGGCGCCTATCTCAGCTGACTGTGCGAAAGCGGGGTACACCCTGAACAGCTCACCAGGCCATTGCCGGGCCAACACACATACAACCATTCACACTCACTCTTACACCTAGGGGCAATTTGGAACAGCCAATCAGCCTACTGCACATGTTTTTGGACTGTGGGAGCAAAGCGGAGTACCCAGAGGAAACCCACGCAAGCACGGGGAGAACATGCAAACTCCACACAGAAACGGCCCGAGCCTGGGAATCGAACCCGGTCCTTCTTGCTGTTAGGCGGACGTGATAACCACTACACCACCGTGCCAGATTTTATAGATAAATGTTTAAAATCATAAGAATAAATTCTTAACCAATAAAACCTCTCACATTTCAAAGGTAAATAAAAAAATAGTTAAAGATAATCAAGTTATTATTTGCACACATGAAACTTCATTCAGTACAGTTTTTATTCATCATGTTTTAACTCCGAATTGTGGCCATCATTGGCACCACCTCTCCTAACCTTTTTTCTAATTTACCTTTGAAATGTGGCTTTTTTTTTTTGACTCACCGAAATGTGGATGTGTAATTTGGATGAGATTACACAAGTCTCCTGAAATCTATCCACTATCATCGAGTTAAATTAAGGGGTTATTTCTATTGATTTCATGAAATCCCTAAGTTACACAGTTTTACTGTAACAGGCATGATTAATGGACAGATGGATGGACAGACAGACAGATGGATGAGCTATAGACAGTTCATCAGACCAGGGCCTATCTACAGGGCTAGAGAGCTCTTGCCCTTTTCACAGACTTTCAGGGACTTTTCATTTTATATTTTCTGTTTTGAATACTGAACTAATTATCCTGTAGTGGTTAGCAAGAAGGTCTTGGGTTGGAGTCCCGGGCCAGGGTGTTTCTGTGTGGAGTTTGCATGTTCTGCCTGGGCATGTGTGGGTTTCCTCCAGGTACTTTGGTTTCCTCCTATAGTCCAAAGACATGCACATTAGGCCAACTGGCTGTTGGAAATTGACCCTAGGTATGGATGTGACTATGAATGGTTGTATGTGTTTCACCTGCGATGGTCTGGCCAGCTGTTCAGGGTGTATCCCACCTTTGCTCACTGTCGGCTGCAATAGGCTCCAACCTCCTGGCAAACCTAATAGCAGGATTAAGCGGTGTGGCAAATAAGTGCATAAGGGCAGTGGTGGCTTAGTGGGCGATGGGTTACTGATCCAAAGGTCAGAGGTTCAATCCCTATTATCACTACTGTTGGGCCCTTAACCCTCAGTTGCTCAGTTGTATTAAAATGATAATTGTATAAAAAAGCATCTGCCAAATGCTGTAAATGTAAGTAAGTAAGTGAGAGAGTGATGTGGCTTGTTTAAAAGCGAACAATTTAAAAAAATACAATAATAAAGGTTGGCTTAGGCGAATGGCGTTTACGACATTTGCCTAAGTATGGAGTTCCGCTATTATAGTCTGCATTAAAATAAGAATAAATGGCTCATCGATTTAAAGTTTATAATGCTAGTCAAAGGTCTCTTCAACCCATCATCTACATAACAGCCTGATACCACAATTACACAGTATGCACTACTTAATTAATTAGATGTAGAGTCCTTAAGTGTTCTTTTACTGATTTCCTGCTGTGCTAATCCTTAAGGATTGTATCAGAATACTTTATTGATCCCGGAGGAAATTGGGCATTCTAACAATACAACAAATGTATTTACCAAGAATACATCAAGGAAGTTAAAATCAATTAACTATTCAAAGAATATTAGAAAAATAAGAAAACTTGCAACTAATTTAAAAATAGACTTAAAAATGTTTCTTTAGTGGCAAAAAAATAGATTGTATTTTATTAACCAATTTGCTATGTAATATGCCATTATCTACTGTAGTCATTGTGTGTGTGTGAGACACAGTGGACCTCATTATTGTCTTTGAAATGCTGAAGCAAAAATAGCACACTGAGTCCTCGTCCCAAGGAAAATGCCATTTAAGACTTTTAATGTCCTTGTGGCATAATGAATGAATAGATTTTTTGAAATTAACCATGGGACACAATCGCTTACTGATAAGAGTAAGCGAGGTCACAGAAAGCTCTTATTGAGGAATGGAAATTGCTAAATCAACTCAAGGATATTTATCGCAAGGTACTCTGGAGTTATAAATATGAAAAAGGTGATGAAAAGATACAAATATAATCTTCAGTAACAATTTATACTGTTCCAGTTATTTTAATGACTATATGTAGCTATAGCTTCACCATTAAGGAGTATCTTTACCATGACTTCAATACAACACTTTTATAGATTAAAAAGTCAAAAACATTTATGTTAAAAGATAGTAGGTTTTGTAACAAATCACATGAATGCTACATGTGGCTTAGCTTTCAGCCCTTAACTCACAAACTGGAGCAGCTGTCCTCATGGGAAATTTCACCAAGCAGTATCTGGGTTTAATTGCAACATAGAGCACTTAATTTCATATTTGTGATTTCCCTGAAAGAGGGAATTGGAGATGCTTATGCTTCAATAATCAAGCATTGGCCTTATTTGTCTTCGTTAATGGCTATTAAGTGAAAATGAAAAAGCCTTGTCTGACATCCAGTCACCACAAAATACATGAAATCGATGGTTTACAGTTTTTTTCTTTTCACACAAACACCACCAACGCCTGGAATAAAACAACCATGGTGTGTCTAACAATTGTGTCTGCCAAGGCACTGAGCCGCCTCCATTAGCAGCCCACACAGCAAAATCACTATTGTTAAAATTAACACCTAGAGTGTCACGTTGGTCCCAAGTGTGCACTCTGTAATTACACCAGCCTGTGGTGTACCAAATATCACAGCTATAAGCATGCACTTACTCATTAGAGACCTTTTTGTCTAGTCATAAAACTTCATTTGATGTCTAATGGATGGTGTTACACATCACAGCAACCCTACAAAGGGTTATGCAGAAACAAGTAAAAACAAACGATCTAAACGACAGAAACGGCTTCAGACACGCTTACCATACAATTATCATAAAATTATATGCCTTACAAAATGCTGGTCTTTAAGGTTCAATAAGCAGTGCTGGCCAGTATAATTCATAGGCCTGAAGACTGTTGAGAAAAACAGGACAATCTGAACCTTACCAAGCAGGGTTTGTGAAGGTCAGGACTGAGGTTCTACTGAAATGTAGGTCAGTATGGGCAAATCAGTACAACAGGTCACTGAGGGTTGTTACACATACACACACACACACACACACACACACACACACACACACACACACACACACACACACACACACACACACAC
>JBCNYH010000026.1:33959724-33974559 GCA_039654325.1 Tandanus tandanus
TGTGTGTGTGTGTGTGTGTGTGTGTGTGTGTGTGTGTGTGTGTGTGTGTGTGTGTGTGTGTGTGCGTGCGTGTGTGTTTGTGTGTAATTTTTGCAACCCAACTGTCTCTATTTTGTTGTTGTAGATCAAAACATTTATCGTTGCTTCACACAAACCATATTCAGATAGCTTGGAACTCTAACACACCTTTACTACGATAAAAATATTCAAGCAAAAATGTGGTATGATCTTATTACACCTAATTACATCCACAATGTTTGTACCTCGAGCATACCATTGCATAACCACCAGTAAAGGCCCTCAAGGCTAGTTCATAATACTTTCTGCAAAAAAAACAACAACAACATAGAAGCACTTTAGGGAAGGCTAACGGATAGACTTATCCAGCTGTGGCATGCCATATCTTAAGCACTCTTTTCCAAATGCAGAAAAGGTGGGTTGAAAATGGCAGTACCTCTTTAGAGTACATTAATATCAGGATGGAGGGAAGGAACACGTTGATTTGTTTGTGCATTCAGCACAGCCTGAGAATTCAGAAAGGAAAAGCCCCAGGCTGTATCCAAGGCTGCACACATAACAAGACTAAAACAATAGTCACAACCATGTTACATATGACACACTGTCTATTTGTATTTTATAATAAGTAGAGCACATGATGGTCAATGTCAAATCAAAATCAATAATTTATGACCAGAGAAACTACACATTGCACTGTGATATCCTTGTCCTAGATTCTTCATTGAAATTGTATGAATGGAAGAATGGAATTCAGTTAAAGGCACAGAACAATTCTACCAAACACTGTCATGGACCAATGTGTGGCTCTATTGCACCATACTTCCACATTGAGATACAAAGTCAGTTGTCATGATGCTTTATTTCAAGTCATAAACCAACCTTATTTTAACAGAAAGCAGATAATTCATTCTTATACACTGCACATTCATACAGTTATCTAATTAGCCAATCATGACAGCAGAGCAATAGAAAAAGAATTCATACAGATACAAGCCAAAGATCACAATGAAGGTCTGTGCTGGGATGCTTTTCTTCACACCATGGTTCAACAAAGTGATTATAAGAGTTACTGTACTATGTCCATCTAGGAAGCTCAAAAACGTACATCTGGCAATATCTGGCCTTTCTCATTAACAAAGCATTTCCATACACTGAACAGATTGTGTGTGAAATTTCCAGGAGATAAGCAGTTTATGAAATACCCAAACTAGCCCATCTGGCACCAATATCTAATGTCACAGAGATCATCCTTTTAATTCATTCTGATGTTTGATTTGAACATTAATTAAAGCTTTTGACTTGTATATTCATGGTTTTTGCATTGAACTGCTGCTACATGATTGGCTGATTAGACAACTGTGTACAGGTGTTCCTAATAAAGCGGATGATGAGTGTATATAAACATAGTAATATTTGGCATAGTGTTTATTTATTTAATTCTTAAAACCTTGTCTGCAGTACCCAAGTGGTCCTATGCTAATGTGTTTCTGTTAGTGTGTAGGCTGAGCCAAATTTTCTTTGCTAAGCACATACTGCAATGCACACATGCTCTAAGCAAAGCACACGCACACACACACACACACACACACACACACACACACACACACAGTATTTTTTAAAAATCAGTTGTAATGGAAACACAGGCCGTTTGAAGAATAAAAGGGTAGTGATTGAAGCTAACTGATGAAAATATAGTAGGCTCTGGCTTTATTAAATCAACAGGGGTAATAAAATTGCTTCTATTTCTAGATAATCCCTATCAGCTCCTATTATCTTAATTTTCATGAAAACGTGTTAGTACAAAAAGGATTTTTTGCATGTATTAATCATGTTAGCTTCCTTAACATGGTAAATTTCACAAGAAATTAGAACAGGGAATAACAGTGTGCCAATTTTTTCCCGATCTTACTAAGCAGATGAGTTAAAAGCAGAAAATTCAGTCCCATTTGGTTTCGGAGGCACATCTGCAAATGTCAGCTTTGTTAATTTCTCTTTCAAGTGCAGATTCAGCTATGCTGTTATATGTGCATCCTCCCAGAACAGATTAAGTAATAAATTCTGGCCATTGCTGTGTTTATTTAATGCACAGATGATATTTTATTGCAGTGTGTGCTACAGACGGCAGTGGAAACTTTTATCGTTAATGATATTTATTATCAAATAAATCTAAATTCTACATTATATTGAAATATTTGTAATAAAACAAAGCCTGGTAAGAGTAGGATGATAAATGTACATGAACTCTATTTATATTACAATATTTGCAGTGTGCTTTGATTCTGGTGCTCATCTGTGACCCATCACAGCAAAGTGGCTATTAAGTTGCAAGTTATTCATTTTGAGTTATTGGTACTATTTTTTATTTTGTAGCTGATATCCTAAGCTTTTAAATGATACCAAATTTTCTGACATATCTGTCTAGTTTTGGAGTAACTAACCAAAACCTGCCAGGAATTTTCGGCCTTTTAAGCATGCAACTTTGGAGAAAATTGAGCTTAAAGTTCAACAAAGTATTTAATAATTTACAACTTAATACCCACTTTGCTGTGATGGGTCACGTTTCTTGGTTGTTGCTTGTATTTTCCTGAGTAGTCTCTGGTTGTCATATAGGCATTTAATAAGAGAAAACAATTTCAACAATCTCAGTCGTTTAACAATCACTGTTATCCCCTAAAATACATGGTAACATTCAATGTCATGTTAATGATAGATCCAACACAGAAGGAGTACAGATAGCAAATGCTTGGCTATCCAGCTGCACTGAGTTATGGCATAGACACGGTTTGGCTGGTTAATGATTGATGAGATCACCGGCAAAGTGGCGCTGATGCAGGTGGAAGAGCTGGACAGACTAATGCTACTTTCACATGCTAGTTGGATGAACTTACTTCTCTTTTGTGAAGTCTTAATTACTCGTATCCCATGTTCACGTGATTTGTTGTCAAAGCAGAGTGAAAAATCGCAGACTCAAAGTTAATGTCCTTGTTCCCTTGACAACCACTTTTCGATTAGCACTATGCACTGCACTAGCAGATCAGTTTGCTACAGATAGAACGATAAATGGCAGCTTTTATATCAAGTGCACAAAAAAATAATAATAATGCAAAATAAAATTACCTAAGTATACAAGGAACAGCTAACAGTAGTTCATTTAGTCATTTATTTGCTGATCAAACTTAGCTCAGATTTTCCAACTTGAAATGACAACTTGATGGGGCATTCCTGTGCAACTTCTGAGTTGGCAACTTGTATTTATCATAATTCTGATAGCACATGATAGGCAGCATAAATTCCTATAGGGCTGCTGCATCAGTTCCTTTTATGGTTTGTTAACTAGGTGTTTGGAAAATGTAAAAATGTCACTTTAATCTATCTATCTATCTATCTATCTATCTATCTATCTATCTATCTATCTATCCATCTATCCATCTATCCATCTATCCATCTATCTATCTATAGTGGTCTGACATAGTCTTGGAGATTTCAGAATGACGTTCTCTGAGATCAGACTCACTCTGGCAACCTTTCTATTTTCATCTTTTATAAACGGACAGTCACAAAAAAGGGCTGAATCCTGGGAGACAGGAAAAGGAAGCTGGAATTCAAAAGATCTGATTCGGCCTGTAGTTGTAATACTTGATTGCTCTCATGTAATAAACAGTAATCTGAAAATGCTTTGATGAGCCACAGGGAAAAGCTCATACTGGACTCCTAATTCAGTTTTAATTAAAGTCAGTCCCTTTCTAGCAGTGCTCTTCATTGTTGGAACTTGATGCATAACTATGGACCATGACAACTGGACCAGAGCACTTTTACCTCTCTCAGTCCAGGTAGATATATGATGCCGTAGACATGAAGATGATGTCGGTGAAATGAACAATAGCTACTTTTTTGCTGCTGAGTAAAGATTGTGCAATGTTTATATGAGATGATGTAAGATGAGCTGTGCTCGAGACTGCAGCTTGCAAAAAACTGACACATTCCTATAGAAATATGTGAAGCTAGAATCAGTAAGCTTCCTGTGAAGCCAGTAATCCAGTTTGTCTTTATAGTTCTTCTTTACAGAATGTACAGTAATTCATTATGGTAGAACTAGCCTTATATCGCTAAAGAAATTTCATTTCTTATTTGTGAAGCATCAGTTCATTAAGGAACATCAGTTAATTATTGGTGTATTCTGAATCCCATCACCTACTATGTATACAAGTCTCCTGCTAGCACAATACATTCATCATGATGAAACAGTCTCAAATATTTATCCTCACCAATGAGACTCTGTTTTACTCTCAGGTTGTTTGTTAGCAGGATTATGTAAAAAGTTAAGTGAAGTTTTAATGACATTTCTAGCAGGTGGGCCTTTGGACAAGGAAAACGCCATTAGATTTTTGGAGATGATCCGGATCAGATTCTGGATCCAGAAATTTGTGAAGGATTCTTTAACATTGTGATGTAGGACAATTTTAGACATTATGGAGGATTGCTAGGCTTGGCAGAGGTTTGCACTTCTGTGTGGGATTGTTTTATTTGTGATTCTAGGAAAGAATACCACATCTTATGATTAGAATATTTGGCAACGTACTTACTGTGGAGATTGTGCACACGCAGCATTAAACCATCAACATCTT
This sequence comes from Tandanus tandanus, assembly GCA_039654325.1. Taxonomy (NCBI): domain Eukaryota; kingdom Metazoa; phylum Chordata; class Actinopteri; order Siluriformes; family Plotosidae; genus Tandanus; species Tandanus tandanus. The sequence goes on from JBCNYH010000026.1 coordinate 33,964,368, forward strand.
TATCATCAGAGGATAAGGACTATGGCTGTAAATTCATATACTTCTTCATTTCCCTTTAGTCTTTATTAATGCACATGACTACCTAAATATTATCACATTGTTTACGTTAGCCACCACTTTAAGTCAAGTCAATTAGGTTTCCAGGCAGCCGAACACTGGAACTTTCTTTTGCAGTGGTGGGCTATCTAAAGATGGAATCATGTTCATCTCTGTATGAGACACTAAGAATATCCTGGATTAATGCAGAAATTTTTTATACACAAACTGACCCGACAGCCATGCTCTACCATTCTCAGCTCCAGCTGAACTTTAATTGGCCCGACTCTGTGGTGGGCACGTCTTACTGTGGCGAAATGCTGCCTCTGATCACTGAAAATAGGGATTAGTCCAACTGTTCCATAGAATTGTAGTTTTTTTAGAACTCTCATTAAGCATAGTGATTTTGCTTTAGATAGTTTTCTATGATGTCGGAGATGAAAAGTCATGATGTACTCCTCTTTGATCACATATAGGGAAGCAGAATGCAATTCAGATGGAAATGTTCTAATTATGTTTCGAATTTGTGCTAGAGAACACATTCCAGTTGGGTTTGGTATTATTTAGGAAAAGTTAAGCTTAGTTTACAACATTGACAATATACAAATTTATGCAATTCATAATTGAAACTGCTTATGAAGAACTGTTTAATAGCTGTTTGTAAATTTTGTTCCATTAGTTTGTACTGAATAGTATTAAAAGCATGTCGTTCATGTTGATAATGGAAAACTAAGACATTTTGGATGTCCATTCATTGTGTATTTTTATTAAGTAATAATTACCACTGATTCCAAGTTACCTCCACCAAGGAGGTGTGTGTGTGTGTGTGTGTGTGTGTGTGTGTGTTATCAGGATTATGCTAAAAGTTATGTGTGGGTTTTCCTGAAATTTCTACCATGGGGTGGGGCTTTGGAAAGCCTCCATTAGATTTTTTTTAAAGATAGGAATTAATTATTTATTAATTTTTAAAATATTCTTTACAATTGTGAGAGAAGTTTAGAGCCGATTTGCATTGAATTTGAGTAGTGGCTTCTTCGTATAAGCCTTCCTTTAATGTACACTTCATGGCAACCTAATTTGGTTGGGGATAATCCTGCTGTGAATGTTTAGAGCCAGGGAAAGCTGGTGAGGAACCTGAGGCAAGCTGGTGTAGATGCAAAAAGAACACAATTTGCATTGATCAAGATGACATAACACATGCCATCCACCTGGTGCCAATGCACATGAAAACCTACTGTATTGAAATATAACAAACTATTACAGCTTATGTAGATTCTAGACCAGTCAGAACTGATCAAATATGCCGATGCCAGTAAGCTGGAAAATATTGGGTGAAAAGATTTTTTGGGAAAAAACTAGAGAACGCATAAATGTTCATGCATGGGTGTTATTACATGGCTTGGCTTAGCACCAAACTCTCCCTGGTCATCATCCTTAAAGCATGACTCATAACATTGCCTTAATTTGTAATTTCTGACAGTGACCCAGCATTTTGCTATCATAACCTTCATCTTAGAGCACTGCCAAACCCAATTTGGATCCCCCTTTCTCCTCAGGGTATCTTTCAACAGGAGGCCATACACAGCAGATCCCTCTAACAAGCACAGAATGGAAGGACAGCTGAGCAGTGTGTAAAAAAAAAATGGAAAGGTTTTTGGTGTGCCATCTTCAATCCTATTTGCAACCATTGATTACCCTTCTTTATTTAGCCAGAAATTAGTACACTCCCTGCCTTCATTGTCCTTTTGATTTCACTGGGATTTTCAGATACCTATTTAGCAATCCCTATTTTTTCTTTTTCTTTTCTTTTTTCTTTCTTTCTTTCTTTCTTTCTTTTTTTTTTAATTAAATATTACTATGGAAAGCCTTATGAAACGAGAGTGTGAAATGATCTCGGCTGATTAAAGTGCTACAACCACACCTCAAACATGTGGCATTCTTACCATTCTTGGCCCTCCTGGAATTTGATGGTGAATGTGTTTGGCATCTTATTATCACTATAATATTAGCTTGATTAAAGCATAAATCTTGATGTTTTTTTTTTAAACCAAACTATATTTATGACTATTCTGTCATCATGTACCAAATATATTACATTTATTATCAGGCAAGTTTGTTTAATTCACATTTTCAACCCTATCTATGTGTTTCATGCTACAAGACTTGTGTTTAAAGGTGATGGTGAAAATCCATCAACCACAGATGCATGAATCACATGCAGGTTATTTCAATGATCTGAATGATGAGGCACACAAGCAGGGGGGAACATGCCAACCCCACACAAAAACACCCTCGCTGATCACGGGACTCAAACCCAAGACCTTCTTGTTGTGAGTTGGATGTGCTAGCCACTAGGTCACCCTGCTGGCCAATATATGTAACAGTCCCATTATAAATAGTAATATAAATTTGCAAATTCCAAATATGTAATTGAACAAAATATGAGGAATGTACCTATCATCCATCCATCTTTCTATCCATCCATCCACCCATCCATTCATTATCAGTACCACTTTGGGCAAAGGGTGGGGAACACCTTCGGTAATCTGTCACGAGGTAACACAAAGATGAACTATTTATAATTTAGAGTAGCCAGTTGAACTAATTTGCATGTCTTTGGACTGTGGGAGAAAACTGGAGGACCTGGAGGAAATCCATATAAACAAAATGGTAGAACAAGCAAACCTTGCAAAGAAAGGCCTCAGTTGGCTGTTATGTTTGAACCCAGAGGCTTCTTACTGTGCGGCGACAGTGCTAAGCACTGCTGCCTGTACATTATGTTTTAGTTATTGACATTATTATATTCACTCTTGCCATAGTTTGTGAAGAAATTGTATTACATAATTTGTAGTAGACCTTACGCAATGGGAAGTCACTATCTGTAAGTGGCACTGAACCAGAGCAAAACGGTCCCTTGCTCTGAATCTACATTGTGTTATGCACAGTCAGTGTAGAGAAAGTTATTAAATAGTGTTTTACAGCAGGTGGCCACCAAACATGCCTTTACAACCAGAGCCATCTGCTTTTAATGCCAACTGTTTACGTAAAGTCTACCAGAGGGGACAATTGTCTCATCTCTCTGCATGCTCCACTAACGCTCCTTCAAAGCCTGTCAGATTAAGGAAAGATGAAAAAACCTCAGGATGTATTCTACTGTCAGTTTACTGTCCAAACAGAACTGATAGATCTACAGCAGGCACAATAATATTTATGCAGTGATTTAGAGTCACTTTAATCCCTAAATTCACATCCCTAAAGGAAAGCTGTAGCAAATTACCAAAGAACTGCTTAGAACCCCCATATTTACAGAAAAAGGTGGGGCTCATAAGATATTTCAAAAATGCTGTGGCAGAGAACTTTTCCTTGTAAACCAAAAGGTCTCACTTTCAAAATGACTTTCAAGTCGTCTGATTAATAACATGTGGATTTGTGATATCGCAATCATATGCAACTCCTGGGTATAATGAACTTGAATTCTTACATGGAAAGAGACGGCAAGGAAATATTTCAATGATGATGTCGGTTTCTCCTGAGATTGTGTAGCTCCAAGCAAATATTAAAGAGTTGTACACAGAGTAAATAATGCAAAAACGAGAGCTGTCTGACAGAAACGAATGAGTGCCTGGCTGGTTAGGAGAGGCACAACTAGAATTGCTTTTACAGTCATTACGAAATAGGACGCTTCCTGAGAATAGACCAGGAGGGGGTTGGATTGGGGGGGTGTGCTTGGACTTCCTACAACAGCTTCCAAGATTTGTGTTTTTCATCATATTTAACTGTAAAAGCTGATTTAAAAGTGCCAAAACACTCAAATGAGAGTTACAACCCTGGGTTATGCAAAACACAGTTCTGGTAAAATAACCACTTGGTTATCTTAGTGTGTTGTGTTTAGGGGGACGGTCCGACCTCAAAAAGATTCAGTAAGGATGGATATTTCTGCTTCTGCAATGTCATTTGGTGTCTGAGCCTTAAGTAGACCAAGCAAATGTAGCCTGCAGGTTCCACTGTCCCTGTTTCTAAACAAAGCACACATGATACCCTGGCTTCAGCTCTACCCATCACTCCTCCCATTACAGAGAAGGAAAACAAGCAGGGAGCTAACATCCTTCCTACTTCCCAGTAAGATGTGACAGAGAGGAATTCTTATTTAGCTGCCAAATATTAACACTTTTCAAAAAAAACCTCAACAAATCAACAAGCGATTTGTATTAAACAGGACTGAAGCTCTTCTATTTTCCAGGCTACATATGTGATTAGCTATGTGCATGTAGACGTTGTACTTTAATTTAGATCTCAGTAATAATAATTATTATAAATAAATATTATAAATAAGACCCAAATCTAGAGATTCTACAGTGGACAATAATTACAATAGGACAATAAGTCTTTTCTCCAATGATTGTAATTGTTGCATGTATCATTTAGTTTACACAATCATTTTCACTTGTTTTATTTAGCATTCATAATTCTGGAGAAAAGTCAGAGGTGACATCTGGTGAGTTGGATCCAGTGCTGACACTTGGTTTAAAATTCCTATGAGCAGCAGCTTCCTGTTTTCTATTCTCTTCTTCTTCTTCTTCTTCTTCTTCTTCTTCTTCTTCTTCTTCTTCTTCTTGTATTTGCTTTCCAAGTGCAAAGTTTTCAAAGTCTGCTTCCACGTCATCAAGGACACAGGAATTTTCCATGCAGTGTCACATCACTTTGCCAATCAATATGATTTAACAGGGTGTGGTGGACAGAGCGCATAAACTTCAGGGGGAAATAACCATCAAGAGGATATCTTGCTACTTTGGCACGCTCGATAAGTGCCAGGATAAGGGAAACACTATTTTCTATGATTATATAGTCTTCTTGTAAAAGTGACATTTAGAATTTGTTTTTATAATTTTTGTATAGAACTTAGCATTAAACCAGCTGATATTTGACATGAAATACTATATTTCACCATCACTGTGAAAAAGGATATCTAGAAATTGTTGATTTTGTAAAGGTTTTCAAATTATTCTGCCTTAAAACAACAACAACAAAAATACTATGGAACTTGCAGCCAATAAAAACCTTGTAAATACAAAAAGGACTGGGTTAAAATTACAGCAGAATTCTTCTTTCATGAAAACCAGGTAGATGGCTGAATCATGCATGTTTACAGGGTAGTTAAACTTGTAAACCTTAGTGAGATCGAAGTATTTAAACAGCAGTAGAAAAAAAAAATCAGAAACCTCAAAAATCTCTTGTTGAATTGATCGTTTAAGTTTAGTGAACATTTTCATTATTACATAGATTGAAAAAGCTCAAGGTCTTGCTTAATAACAATGTAGTATACATTATTATTCAGGAATGAGTGGACAATTCAACTACCAGGTACCAGGATAGACAGACTATGTCTTTAGGCTATTAGTTTTTTATCCACAGTGTCCTCAGGAAAAATAGGTTTATTAGGCTGATGATGTAATGGTTGCAAGCCTTTTTTTATTTTATTTATTTTTTTAGCCTGCACCAAGTATTTTACCTTTCACATTCATTTTGTGTGTTTGTTTGTTAGTTAGCAGGATTACTCAAAATGTTATGTGCAGATTATAATTAAATTTCTACCAGTTGTGGGGTGTGGTTCAGAAAGACTCCATTAGATTTTGGAGAGGATCCGAGCATATTTTGGGTCAAGGAAGTTTTTCTTAAACATTATGACATTTTTTGGAAATGTAGTATTACAGCAGGCCCAGCAGGGGGTGCTATGTAATTTATTATATTTTTCGACTTAGTAGAGATTTTCACTTTTTGAGTGCTCTTGTTTAAATTTCACTCATCCAACAAGCAAAGAAAGGAAAATTCAACCCCTATTGACTTCATATACATATTTCCAGTGAAGCAAACTAGATGTATTTTTGAAACCCTCACCCTGCTGCACTACACACATGAACTGCCAACACAGACAGGCACTCAGCGGGGACTATTTTTCCTAGCCATAATAAACAAAATTGCTTAAAGCTAAACGGTGACAAAACTGAGCAGTAAATCACAAAACCGTCATCTACATCAGGCTGAAATATCCTGTAGTTACCTCATACTTAAAAAATTCACAGAGAGTTAATAATAACCTATACGTAGGCCACAGACTCTATTCGCATCTTTGTGTTTGATTAGAGGACACCAAACCTCAAAGCTGGAATGCTAGTTCAAGACTTTCTGTCTTTTTGTTAAGGGCACAAACATGATGCTTCACCATGGGAGACATTATAAGAATATAAAGACTGGTGATGTAAGGTTACCCTTCCCAGGGTTCAGGCACTCTCTTATTTTCAACAGTAACTAACAATGCAATTAATCAGTTTGTCGTATATTTACAATAAATGGTAGTTGCAACTTTTAAGCAAGGTAAAACATATAATAAATAACTGGGAAGCTTACTGGAGCTTGGATTGGCCCAGTGGATTAGCTAATGAATTTAGGATTTGCAGTTCTGGTGCTGTGATGTTGTTGCACTGTTGTTTTTTCTGGTAGTTTTTAATGTTGCTGTCCTAGCCACTGGCCTGGCAGATTTAAACGATTAAGCTGCCTCTTCAAACGAACGTTTGTCTTTGTCCACTGACAGTTCTCTGGGTTTGTTAGCAGCAGTAGGCCCATTAAACACTGATCTATAATTGCAGCTTTCTCTATGTCCTTTAAGGTTTCAGGTTTGCATGCAGTATCAGTTAACTCTCGGCTGAAGTAAAAGTGCAAATCAAGAGCTCAAAGTTAGAGAAAATTTCACTGCACACTGACTTTACGGGGGTAAGACACACACGTACACACACATAGATGTGTGTGTGTGTGTGTGTGTGTGTGTGTGTGTTTAAAGATATAAGACATATGACATCTTCAAGGCACTGGTACCATGTTGTGCTTTTGATGCGTAGGCTAATATTATTCAAGAATATATTGCTGTGAATCAGCACAAAATCTAGTAGCAGCAATCCTGAATAATAACAACATAATTAATGTCATGAGCATAGGCTTCTCATAATTGTACTTTCAGTTTTTATTTCTGCATATTACCTGAAATTACCCAGGAGTGCTGTTTGCTGATTTCATGAACTGTGTTCCTGTTTTAACAGTGGCATTTCCCTATGGTTCTGGTTTGTTTGCTGATGATGTTGATGAGGAAGCATCTGCATCCTGCCTATCTTCCCTGAACATGACAATGAACTTTTAATTATTAAAGTAATGTCATTATTACATTGGATTGCTGTTACTAGATTTTGTGCTGACTGATAGCAACACATTCTTAAATCAGTATGGAATAATACTAGCATTTATTCCACGAAATGGAGTTGCGCATGACCTGATGCTGTTAGCCATGTAAGATGAGCCTGAGTGGAATAATTGTTATATTATTTCCACATCAGGCAGCACAGTGGCACAGTGGTTAGCACGTCCACCTCACAGCAAGGAGACCTGGGTTCGATTCCAGAGCTTGGGCGTTTCTGAGTGGAGTTTGCATGTTCTCTCCGTGCTTGTGTGGGTTTCCTCCGGGTACTCTGGTTTCCTCCCACAGTCCAAAAATCATGCACAGTAGACTAATTGACTGTTCCAAAATCGCCCCTAGGTGTGAGTGTGTATGGTTGTGTGTGTTGGCCCTGTGATGGCCAGGCTTGCTGTCTAGTGTGTACCCCACCTTCGCCCAGAGTCAGCTGAGAGCAGCCTCCCTGAGACCCTAATTAGGATTAAGTGACTTAGAAAATGAATGAATGAATGAATAGAATCCACAGGATTGTGAGAAGTATAACATTTATATTACTTTGGATTATACAAGATAATTTCTGCAGGCTTTGTGCCACATCAACTAAAAAAATTCAATAACAATAACTTTTGAAAATTAAATAAATAAATAAATACATTCGTACCATCAAATACTTTACTTTCAAATTTAGTAGAGTAAGTTGGAAAAATCGCTCCACGATTTTCGTTTTCCTGTACCCACAATACATCAGCTTATATTTTGGCAGTAGAATAGCCAATCGGAAAGAGTGATTGCTCAGATTTGTTGTATGTGGAAATAATAAATGATACTGTATATTTAATTTCCTAAACCTATACCCTACACATCCCTAATGAGCAAGCCAGTGGTAATGTTGGCAAGGAAAAACTCCCTGAAACAACATGAGGAAGTAACCCTGAGAGGAACCAGAATCAAAAGGGAAACCCTGTTTATAGAGAACTCCCTTCTTTAACTGTGGGGATTTTTTTGTCAAGAAGCACTTGAGTACTTGGTTGGTGAAAATATTAACTGTTCACTGAAGGAGACTAGAGTGCTAAACTGTTTGTGACAGTTACAGTCCTAAATTTACACTATCCTGTCAAGTGTAGTCCTAAGTCATTGTAGGAAAACTGCTTGTAGCATTCCAACACCATCGTCACAATTTTGCTAAGTGCCACTGATCTTTAGGATGTCCATATGGGTCACTATGGCATAGTGGGCAAGTTAGAGGAAGTTAGAGTGCACAGGGTCTACAGACTGGAATAGTAAGGGCATAGCAAGACGATTTTAATACTGCGTTCCTGCAAAGGACACTGCAAGGACAAATAAGTCATATGCATATCTGGGACAATGTAAGCTAATTGCGATGTTAATATCATTATGTACCATTGACATTATAAGTTACAATTCAGTTTCTGCTGGAAACAGAAATACTGCAAGCTCTCACACACAACCAATGCATTAAATACCCAGTAAATTAGCATAAGCATAAAATCTGAACAGAAGCACAAAAGGTGCAACAGAGTAAGCAGGGGAGTGGTTATGTCTGTGGCTGAGGATGGCAGCTGACACCCTTTAAATAAGTCTTGCCACTCCACCTCTGTCCTAAAAGAGGTCCATCACTCCTGTATCGTTCCGGCTGAATTAATTCTAGCTCGTAATGTTGGAACAGTAGGTCCCATGATCAAATTCCTTCATAATGAAGCAGCCTACAATACATACAGTATGAAGCCTATGATATAATCATGTCAATTTTTTGGTTATTCATGGTGCATTAGGAAATGCATATGCAGCTGTGCATCATTAGTGTAGGTGTCTAAATGCAGTGGGTTTTGCACAGCAATGCATTCACTTCTGCGAGGTTAAGGATAAAGTTGGATGGTATGATCAGTACTTCGGGTCACATTGAAACGCTGCAAAGAAGAAATCTTCTGCATTCACCTCCAAACACTGCCGTCTTTCCAGAAAACTGCGTCTAAGCAATAATGAATCGCAGACGGAATCGTATCGTCGGGACTCTCATCAGAAAGGAGAAGACGTGACTATCAGACCGTTTCTGCTGCACCAGACTGCACATGTAAAAAAATCATAATCGGGTTTGCCCTTCAGCGGAGCAAGGAAGCCAGTAATGCTCGGGATGTTTCCCGTTACCTCTGAACTGCGCGCGGCACCGAGTGTCTGTCCTCCGCTTCCTCGAATAACGGGATCCGCTCTCGGACGGAAACTGCGCAACGCCTTGAACTCGCCCGAACGGAGAGCAGACGCGAGAAGTGGGGCGCGTGCATCAGCAGGAGGAGCAGCTCATCTGAGTGCGGCGACACGAAACGTTCCGCGCGCACAGCCTCTTCCTGGCTCGCGCCCGGTGTCGTCTGCCCCACGCGCGCGCGCGCCCCCCAATGAATAATGAATGCGCTTTCGGTGCGCGCGAGGCTTCTGACCTGTTCTAGAGCAGTGCATGGCGGCGCGCGGGCGGCCTCGCGCTCGGGTTACAGGTGTCCCTATTCACACTCTGGCCCTCATCCCGCTTTTTTTTTGCCCGCCCGGATACGAGCTGAACTCGGCAGGTGTGGGTCAATGCTGGATGCTGAAAAGCGGCTTCTTTTGTGTTATAAGCGCAAACAAATGTGTGGAACAATTGAAGAATGCAGCAAACGGCTGTGCACGCGCAGCTGCAAGGTTGCAAAGCGTCAATGGCATTCTAAGAATGTCTGCATAATAACGTGTACATACCGTCTGGGGAATATAACAGGAAATTTAATACTTCCAGAAATTGTTTGCATGCCCCCTACAACCTCTCTCTCTCTCTCTCTCTCTCTCTCTCTCTCTCTCTCTCTCTCTCCCACACACACACACACACACAAAAAAACACATAAGAGATACACCCACCAGAACCCCTACACCACAATCCACTATATGCTCCTT
>JBCNYH010000026.1:33983436-33994253 GCA_039654325.1 Tandanus tandanus
CTAGAAATTGGAATTAAGTAAACATCTGACGTAATTTCATACATTTTAAAGCTTGTTTACTGCCATCTAGGCAAGAACTAAATAAATCCAGATGAATTTGAGATTCTATGTTACAGAAATGTTGCTGTTTATCCCAGAATGAGCCATACATTTTTGAGTTGTTTGTCAATAAAATATTTTGGGTCATTTTAAAGCAGGGAGTGCCCTCTATTTAAATATGTGCATAAATCAGTATGTAGTCAGTATAGTAAAACTGATAAGATGAACTTAATTTGGGCATGCAGTCTAGATAGAGAGAGAGAGAGAGAGAGAGAGAGAGAGAGAGAGAGAGAGAGAGGCCTAGGTGAAGTTAGTGATGTATCAGAGAGCCACTGCCCAAGAATGGAGGAAAAAGTGCTAGTAGAGTGCATTAGTAGTGTCCTGTGTTGGAGCGAGTTTGAGAAAGAACGATAGCACAGACGATAGGCCAAGTGAAAAAAATGCTGTTTATTTGACTAGTGGTACGATACAAGGAGAAGAAAAAAAGCCATTGTTACAGCATTGCAGCTGGCAGTCCAGACTGAAGACAGTGTGCAGTAGGTAGAGAGTGAGATACACAGAGTGATATGATAGTTTTTTAAGGTAAAAAAAAAAAAGTGAAATGAAACCGTTAAAAAAGTTACCTTTCTGTTACTTTTATTATTATTATTATTATTATTATTATTATTATTATTATTATTTTTAGTAATAATTATTATTATTATTTGGTTGTTTTTATTTTTTTTACAAAAATACAGCAGAATCTTAGTTAGAAAGCACAGCGGTGTCTCATGGCTGTACCATGAGGGCTGAGGGTCCACACTCACATGGGTTTAGTTTGGCAGAATGACGCTGAGCAACTGGACGCTAGATAAAATGAATCTGACTAAAGGTCTGCTGAAGGATTATAAATTACTTTTCACTTTAGAAGAGTGAGAAGCTCAGGAAGAAGGATCTCTGAAAAACTGGAGGATGTCATGTGAATATTGTATATGTCATATTTTGTAAGGGTATCATGTGAAAACATGTAAACTCACCCTTAACTGAGATGTGTTCTCTTAAGTTGAAATTCCATTTTGTCGAACAAACAATTTTTCATTCATGCCCATTCTTACACATAGTTCTCTTCTGTACTCTGTTTCTTGAATACATACATGAACAGCTTACAGTACAGCACGACTTATAGCAGCAGTAATAATTACACACAGAAATGCAAGCTAGAACTGCTAAACCAGAACCGAAACGAAAGCTTAATGATCGTTACATTTCCCAGTGCTTGTAATATACAGTAATATTAGATATAACACTCATTTTCATTTTGCAGAACTTATATTAATAATTGCATACTTGTTCTTTTTTTTTTTTTTTTTTTTTTTTTTTAACTATAAAACAAATTTAACTAAATAAACATTTATTCTTTCCATAGTTCATTCTGTCATTCTCCTACTTTTCTTATCTAATTTGGTGTAACATCACATTTTTGGGCAAATCTTCAGCGTGATGATATTGGTTATGTTCAAACCACTGACATTCTAGTATCTACAGAGCATTTGATGTCATCAAGTGAATGATGCAAATTGTGAATAAAAATATATTTCCTTCACACAAAACAAAATAAAATTCTGTGCATGAACCTGTACAGTCAAGTATAACAATGTCTATATATGCAGCATCTCGTTAATAACAAAAGCGCTAAAATGTATAAGAATTTACGCTTTTTAAGTTCATATGGATCATTTATTAATTTTTTTTTGTTGTTGTTGAATTACACTGTTTTTGTTTTCTCCATCACCCTTTTTTGTTCGATCTGAAGCAATATGGCACAAATTTTGGGGGATTTTTGTTTTCTTTCTTTCTTTTTTTTTTTGACAGACAGACACATAAACACGAGTGATGACAGAAACAGTAAAGCCTGGATATGAGAGAATAAGTTAGAAATAATAAATCCAAGAAGTCCAAGAAGTCTATATGGCATTTAGGTGTACATTATAAATACAAACTATGCATATATTGTATACTGTAATAAAATCACTTCTGGAAATACACATTGGCAGTCGTTTAGAGTAAAATCTATCTACATTGTATGCTTATTTCTCTTTAATGTATACTACACGGGAATGGTGCGATCTGATTGGTTTGCTGTCTAGGGATGATTATCTAGGGACATTATCCACCCATAAAATTAAGACAGCATTTGAATTAATTGAAAAAGATGATAAACCATAAACATCTCATAGGTTTTTTATGTCCCTGTGTAGTATATAATAAAACAATTATTTACCTCAGGCTTGCTGGATATCGATGAATCGGTTGATATCACTTGACGTTCCATCTTGGTGAATATTCAGCGATAGCCACCTCACCTTCAGTAAATAATTGATATGTATTTGTACTGTATTTATTCACCGACTCATGATTCCTTGCACACTATTTTGCAGTGAGTCATACTTAGCCATGAATCAATTCTCTGGACTGAAAGCACGACAGCACAAAAATCTATGAGGGTGCTAGAGACTGTCACTTGTCTTAAAATATGCTTTGTACTTCTGTCTCATTGGTTAAGCCTCTCTTTTTGCTGGTGAAGGCTCCATTTGAGATAATCAGAATTCTGAGGATTTAACAATGCCATTTACTGGTAAACCTCAAGCCGCTGTATAAACAATTTGGTGATGGTAAATACAGTGTTATAAGGCCATTAGACTAAAATTCCAAAAGTATCTTTAAAAGTCAGCACCAAATTTGATGGAAATCAGGACTATGGCTTGTTGTTGTCTCAGTGTTTTCAAGGAAATGGCAGTACCTAGCACTTGAGCTCAAATCCAAAGATTGTCATGCTCTTTTTGAGTATTTATTTGTTTTTTAGTGACCTTTCTTCTCACCTAATAACAAGCAAAAGCCATTTTAAAAATAAACCTCGTCCAAAACAAACTATGTCCTGCAAAATCTGTTTATGACATGATGATCTTCAATTAAAAAAAACCCTCCAACTTGCCTGTGTGAACTGTAAAGAATTAAACACTAGCCAAGCCTATGATGGTGAAGGTCCAATGTTTTAGAAAGGCCACTTACTAAACAAGATAAGAAACGGCAAACGTACAGATCTACTGCCATATCGTAGAGCTTTACTATAGGAAACGTGAGTAATGGATCAGATGCACTTCCATGAATGAGAAAAACTATGCTACTGCATTTCATAAAGCTATATGAAAGTATCAAAGATTGATTTTTTAAAAATCTGCCCAGGCTTAAGACTTCCTTTCTAACCATATTGATTTTATGCTGATGTTACTATTCTGGGTATGTTCATCCTCGTTTGCTCCTTGTGTTCCTTCACATTATGGATTTCATATAGAACACAGTCATCTTAATAGTGCTTTTTTTTTTTTTTTAACCCCAAACTTTTTGACACATGCTATGCTATATTCCAGCCCTCCTTCTTCCCTTTAACAACACTCCTTCAACATCCTGCTCTGTGTCCTGAGACCTGGCCAGAGAGAGACAGTCATTCTGAGAAAAATAGGTCAGAGAAGATAGAGAAGAGAATGTGCTTTTCTGACGTCAGAGAAGTGGAGGAGCTGTTAGTAACAAGATGAAGATTTTTGCTTAGTTTTTTTTTTGTTTTTTGAAAGGGAGGCAGAGACTTGGTGCTCTGGAAAAAGAGAAGTTTAGGGAGAAGTTGGAGAAGGAAGATCACATGACAGTACAGCACTGGCAGCGTTTTTTCTTTTCGGTACCTGTGGGAGGCGGCTCCTTGGTGGAACTTTCATCTTGGCCCTCAGAAGAAAGTTCGGTGGCCTCAGATACCGGCCGTCCTGAGACGAGGTCAGCAGCGTTGCCGTCCACAGTGGAGATGTCGGTGACTGTCTTCTCGCGCAAAGACTTCTCATCATCCTCGTCGATCAGGACAATCTCTGCTTTGATGGTGCCATCAAAGCCCAGGAGCTTCTTCGTCTCCTCATCATCGTCCACACTGTGGTAACCCATGAAAATCATAGTGACAGGTTTATCAGCTGTGGCCTCAGGCGCCACCATCACCTCACCCTCATAATTTTGTCGTGCTTGTGGATCCTCCTTGTGGCCTTCAAGCTGTTGTTCCATCTTCATTTCGCCTTCATGACTTTGCTGTTCTTGGACCATCTCCAGCTCCGAAGGCATGATGCCCTGTTCCCTGATCCCAGGCTCACCTGGTGTGATTGTGACACGAGTACCATCGGGTCTGTGGCGCACTTGACCCACTCGCTGCATCAGTTCCTCCACCTCATCTGAGCTCCACGGGTGTACCCCATTCTCCACTGTGGTGGAACTCCCAGAATGCACCTCGTAGATCACCTTACGCCCATCATCGTAGACTTTGATACCCCGTTGGTTGGCATCTTCTGGGCTGATACGTGAAGTGGACAAGATCTTGGTGTCGCCTGTCTTGTGGTCCTTTTCCACGCTGATCTCCATGGCGTATAATGCTTCAGAAATGGGGAAAGTGCAGAGGGGTGTGTGTTAATGTTCTCTTAGTGTGACTGGTCAGGCTTGTCTGCGGTGTAGCAAGCTGTTAAATTATTAATAATTGCCAGTGGTGTTAGAATCATTACAAAATATTACTTTTATTCTTGTAAATATGGGCACTTAAAATAATCTAGTGAACCTTAAATATAAATTTACACTTTATCCTTTATTGGGAGCCCATCCCAGCCAACTCAAGATGAAGGCAGGGTACACTCACATTCACATCAGGGGCAATGAAGAACATTCAATTAACCTAATGTGCATGTCTTTTGTCTGTGGGAGGAAACCCACGCAAACACAGGGAGAACATGCAAACTCCATGCAAAAACATGCCCTCGCCGGGCATGTGGCTCAACCCTAAGACCTACTTGCTGTGAGGCGGAAAAGCTAAGCACCCTGCCACCGTACCGCACTGTGAACCTTAAATATAAATATCAATATAAGTTTATGAGAATACATAAAGGAATTACTTGATTATAAGTTGTATTTAAATTATGTTTGTGATTACTTAGCTTTGGTGTAACTTTTTCTGCATCATTCTGCCTATTATTGATACTAATCATTAACTAGTAATTCAATAAGTCTTTTAAAATAATAAAACAATAATTTAAAGAATACTCAGTAGTCAACTGTAAAAGTACCAGATTTAATTTTTTATATAAAATTCTAATAATTTTATAAAAAATTCTACAACATTGTAATACAATTATTTTTTTTGTTTATTTTAAGTAAAAAATGTTTAGTCATTCAGTAGTTCAACCGGTCAGTCCAGACTGCATGCACCCTTTGACATGCAGCTATGTCACAGCTATTTGGTATTTTTTAGTATTTGGAAGGCATGTAAAAAAATTCAAACGATAAATGTAAGTCACTCTAGATAAGGGCATCTTCTAAATGTCATAAATGTAAATGTAAAATCAAAATTTTGCTCTATTGACAGCTCACCAAATCTCTAAGGCGGTATCTCTTTATTGCACCCAGCACACCCACCACCTCTCACACACCTACCAAGGACTTACCAGGTTTTCTTGAGTATTGGCAATCCCCTGACGCAGAGGACAGAGTTTGGGCGTTCAACCCTGAGAGCTTGGGGATCTGGGAACAGGTAGGATTCACTGCATCTGTAGAGTGGAGAGCAAAAAAAAAAAAAAAAAGAAGTGGATTATTGTTATCTGAAAGTCCCTCTGGCTCCTTCCTCCCTTCCCCCAGGGTCTGCCCCTTCCCCTTACGTTCTGCCCCGTCCCCTCTTGCTGTATTGAGTAGGTATCTCTTCAGTTCTCTTCCTCCGGGTTCTCGTTATTTCTCTGCAGCAGCTCGATGCTTACACAGAAAAAGCTGACTGAGTGTATTAGAGTGAAACAATGTTGCTGCTGCACTGGAGGGATTTTCTGTGAATAGGTGGCTTATGGTAAACAAAGTTCAGAGTCAATGACTTGTGTGTGGAGTTCAATAGTCTAGCTGAGGCAAGAGGGAAATGAGCCAAGGGGGGAATGGGCAATAGAGAGTGTGTGTGCTGGCACCCCTGCTTAGTAGATCCTTCTACATGATCACATATAATCACAATAAAAAACTTGTTTGTTGCTGCTATATGATGGGGATTTGCATTAAAACAATTTAAAGAATAAATCATAAATCACTAATGCCCATTGTATTATAAATTATTTGACATGTCTGCAGTCTTAGGGAAAAAAAAGTTTCCTCAGGACTTATTTGTAATGGTTACAGTTCTCTCCCGTACCTCCATCTTGCTTCTGCAGACTCTGCAAATAAAAAAAGGAAAGAAAGAATATGTTTTTTTTCTACAACAACAGAAGAATAGTATGTTCATACATAGCAAGCTTTGTGGCTTGGAACTTTGATTATGGCCTTGATGAAAATTTTAAATACTCCGCTTCCATCTCAAGCTAAATTAAGATGGCCACATATTTTCTTGTGACATTTCGTTCTGTGTGTACGTGTTTATGTGTGCGGGATTTTATGTCTTGGTGAGGACCAAATGTCTGGTCCGCCAAAGAAAACTGCACATTAAATATATATATTTTTGAAAATCTACAAGAGACAAAAGATTCCCTTTTGGTTATGTGTAAGCATAGCATTGCTATTTCATAGATGCATTAATTATTGAGTGCTTATAAAGATAATAAGACAGATGTGTGTGCGTGTGTGTGTGTGTGTGTGTGTGCATTTGTTTGTGTGTGGAAATGTCTTACTTTTTGGAGGTCTTCAATAGAACTCTCTGTTTCTCGAAGTCTCTCTCTGAGCACTTGCTCTTTGGCAGATATTTGTGACTCTTCATTTTCTAGCAGAATGATTTCCGATTCCAGTCTGGGGAAAAACAGAAAGCATATTATAAACATTAGTGTACACAAAAGATTCATCAACAATAAGACAGTGGAGCTTTGCTGGAAAAAAAAAAAAGAACAGACAATGGTTTCATTAATCAGTTTTCCATCTGATAGCTAATCGGTTTCAAAAGATATCCTTGATTCAATTGCAGATATACTAATTATATTAATTATACCGCAGCACTGATGAATTCCTAAACATGATTGGTGAGTGGTACTGAATTATTCTGTTTGGATGATTATGGCATTCTATGGTTTCTTCTTCTTCTTCTTCTTCTTCTTCTTCTTCTTCTTCTTCTTCTTCTCAGTATTATTATTATTATATAATATATATATTTTTAAATTAAATAACTGACCATTGTTACACACATCAGAAGCAGGAAATTAACTTTTAAATCAACTAGAAGCACCCAGTGAGTGCAAACCTTCATCAAGTTAAAAAAAAACCCCAAAATAAATAAATAACAGAAAGTGAACATCACCATCTGCTGGACCTGCTTTTATAACACACTTCCAAAAAACTGTCCTCTCCACATTTCACAGAGCTATTCGAACCCTTCGAAAAAATTCCTGGATTCTGAATTTGATCCAGATCATCTCCAAAATCTATTGGGGTGTTACTTGGTCCGTACCCTATATTGTACTGTGTATGATTTTGTATGTGACAAATAAATTTGAATTTGAATTTGAATTTGAATGAAGTACTCTACCCTTCCAAATCCCATCAATTCACAACCTTTTGTGTAAATCTGCTATCAAACACACAGTGACAAAAATGTAAGCTCCTTAGCAGAGGTAGAAAAAGTTTTAATTAATATTTTGTGTAAAACTTATCGATTTATTGAATCGTTAGCCATGTAATTAGCAGGAAATATATAGTAAGCTGCATATTATCATGAAATAAACCCCGTCAGAGTGATGCAAGACCCTTCTGCTTCATGCTGGGATCCTGATCAGCCTGTTGAAGTAATAAACACTGTCCTTTTATGAAATCTATTTCCTGACCTAATGTTTTGATGTTGGTAATAAAGAGTTTAACACTCATTCATATCATTTTATCATTTAAAATTAATGATAATTTAATAGGTGTTCAGTTAAGTTGAAATATGGTGAATGTGAAGGTCATAGCATATGATTGACATAATTTCCACATTCATTCAAACAGTCAGTGATCCATTCTATCCTGTGGATGGGGGTGGGGTCACCTAAAAAAACACTTCCATCAGGATAGAAAGGTTTTATTATAGGATAAATTGATCATCAGGAGGGAAAAATGTGGTAGAATTTGTATTTGTCACTTGCCTTTATATGGAAGGCTAAAAAGTTTAAATAGTGTATAGCAGTAAAAAATATAGCAGTGCAAACTATTCAAAACAACCAGGAATTAATCGCTTTCTTGTTTTACTGAAAAATTATTCATATCAGATTAATATTCCAACTGATCATAACATTTTCTTCATATAAGAAATCAACTTACAACAGTACAATGATGATCATGGCTGAAGCAACATACATTTAAATCCTTCATCCTTCAAATAGTTATTGTTATTTTTCTTTTTTCTTCTTGATATTGTTAGTTTGTTATTCTCTTCAAATATAGGACAGTCATAATAAGCATTTCTCTACATATTGTACTGTGTATGATTTTGTATGTGACAAATAAATTTGAATTTGAATTTAATTTACCCCGAATACCAACCTGACACACTACATATGTTAATATATGTACTCCATTTCATTAGTTATGCTAATCTACAGAGGGAATATTTGCTGCCACATTCCTGATCTGAGTGTTTAGTATTCCAGAGCAGTATGTCCTCACTTTGAAAACAAATGACCTCAGGAGGTGTTCAGTTCTAGAAGTGTGTGAGGTGTGAGAAAGGTTCTAACCACAATGCTACAAAGCTGATGCTACAAATTTTGTACCAAGGAAAATATTGATAGAGCTTCAACTGG
Source organism: Tandanus tandanus (assembly GCA_039654325.1). Taxonomy (NCBI): domain Eukaryota; kingdom Metazoa; phylum Chordata; class Actinopteri; order Siluriformes; family Plotosidae; genus Tandanus; species Tandanus tandanus. The sequence continues at coordinate 33,992,256 of JBCNYH010000026.1, forward strand.
AAACGTGTATGTAAATTAGTCTCACACTAGTACCAAACTAGGATTATTTCTTCAGTATAATAATAAAGACAACTATGTGGATAGCTGCGGGGTTGGACACCACACCAACATTCTCAGTCTGAGCTCTTTGATAAATATGAACTCTAGATTCCTTGCAGTAATCTCACAGCCGGAACCGGGACTGAAATAAGAATGCTTGCAGAACGGCAGTAGTGCCTCAGAGTTCCACGGCCTGTAAGCTTGCACTGTAATATTTACTCTAACATGTAAATGTAGAGAAATGAAAGAATGGAGGAGTTACAGATATGCTGTGGTATGCATAAAATATACAGCTGGTATAGGCAGCTCAGCAGTCCACCTTGAATGACTGAGTGTTAAAATTAACATAATTTTTGTGTGGAATCTGTGTTCTTCCTGTGAAATTGCTTCTTCTGGGTTCTCCGGTTTCCTTCCACATTTTACAGACATGCACAGTAGGTCAACTGGTTACTCTAAATCGCACAGAGGTGTGAGTGTGAGTGTAAATGACTGTCTGTCTCTTTGTGTTAGCCCCGTGATAGATTAGTGAGCTGGACAGGGTGGACCCCACATCTCTCCCAGTGTCAGCTGGGATTGGCTCGAACATCCCCTGCTACTTGTAATTGTTAAGCGGTATAGAAAACGAATGAATAGAAATAAGTTCTGGCTATATATATATAGATGCAAAATCTTTCGATCTATCACTACATAAATTTTAACTATCTCATTCAATTTATACTTTATGTATTGCAAGGTGGAGTTTTCCTTTAAAGTTCTAAAAGTTTGTCTCTTTATGTCCTGGTTGTTATTAAATACCAAATAAAGCTTTTTTTAAGGGCAGACGAATAGAATCAGAGTAAAATAAATCAAAGCATTAGGGCCAATTAATTAACCTGGGTGTACACAGGGGCCACAATGTCCACGATTGAAAACAATTTGAGAGAATTGTGATGAGTGTGTGGGGTCATGGGATCAAATTGTGATGATCTTGTGGGAACTTGGTGGAATCGTGATGATCTTGTGGAAACTTTGATGATCGTGATGATTATAATTTATTACGATTTGACGCCAATCGTGAAAGAATGTGGGCATAACAGACGTATGTGAGCGTAACTGACCTTGATGCATCATCGTAAGGGATCTTGATGAACTTGGACAGAAGAGTCATTTGAGTTTCATCTGTTGGCTGCACCCTGCCTCCTTTTTATACCACAGTCGTGCCCCAACCATGAACATTGTGGCCCCAGTGTAAACCAAGGTTTGGGCCAGGTGTACTGCAGTCCATTGGAATACATCAAAATAGGCAATTTTTTCTGAAGAGAACTAATCATAGGACTGTAATTTTAAAGGCACTGACTTTTAAAAAACAAACAAAAAAAACGATGTTGAACAAGGCCCTTAGCCATCAGTGTTTTGGAATGGATCTTCTTTCAGGTGTGATGACATTGGACAAATAAGTAGTAGTAGTGGTAGTAGTGGTTGAAAAAGCAGTAGTAATAGTAGAACAATTTCCTTCGGGATCAATAAAGTATTCTGATTCTGAAGTAGTAAATAAGAATTTGTTCTTGTGATTTTCCTGGTTAAATAAAAAAGTAAAGAATTTGTACAAGCATTCGTGTGAAATTCAGCCCCCCCAAATTCATCTACTTTTTTTATGAAAGCAAATTTTTTAAAATATTGCTAACATACTATGTATATAATTGTATTAACCCAAAGAGACATTCATATACAAATAGCAGCTTTCATAGCATTTGTAGATGTAGCAAGCTCCAATCAATAGAATTCCACTGTCTCATGACTGAATCTGATTTTTCTCAATGAAACATGCTACAATGGATTACTACATCGTCCAACAGGTCATATAGACAGTCGTCAAGCTTAATGTAGAATGTGATTCATAAATGTCACATACACACACACACACACACACACACACACACACACACACACACACACACACACACACACACACACACACAC
>JBCNYH010000026.1:34021244-34033415 GCA_039654325.1 Tandanus tandanus
TCAGTTGGTGCACACGTTTGAGGAATGTGAGGGGATTACAGAAAAGGTGGGGGAAAAAAAGGCTGGAGAGTTTGGTTTTTTTTTTTTCTTTTTTTTTTTTTTTTTTTTTTTTTAACTTACAATAGCATAAATGGTAAAGACTCTGAGACTTTGGAAAGACACGGCAGCTCAAATAGGATTAGAATTGACTTGAGTGATCCAAGTAAACTTTTCCGATATACAGTAAATCATAAATGGTTTTGTCTGACCTAAGAGACCAGATGCGAGTTGTGAGTGCAACTTATTACCACTTATTGGCCGGTAACATTTTTATGTGGACGTTAACAACATTCCCATGATCCTTAGCTGCAAAATAAATCCAAGCACCAGGACTATATCAAAAAGTCTTACAGTGAGCAAGAAAATGGCTTCAAATACACACACACAATAGGTAATTAGAACTACAGCTAAACGCAGCATCAGGGGTTTGTTCTTTAGGGAATCCATACTTTAACCACAAAATGATGGTATGTGGTTGATTAGTTCCATGTGGCATGCATTTGTGCTAAAACTAAAAGAGAATTTTAAATTCTCCAGCATACAATAATAATTTTTTTGGCAATTAAAAAAAGAAATAATTTAGTCTAGTATATTCTTAAAATATAGTATACTGTCAAAAATGAAGTAATCAATTACATTAAACACTAATATACATCAGTGCTGTGTTTTCAATGTGTTGATTTTACATATTGTTGTGTTACAACCTGGAACTCAAATGGCCACAAATGAAATTATAAAAATGCTAATGTTTTGAGTTTAAGTTTTAACTCCAATGCTGTGAAATTGCTAAATTGTTTTTTTTTTTTAAATAGACTTGGTTGGAGTGTCAAATATTTAGGTTTGTTAATAAAGAAATACAGAAGCACAGCAGCACATTTTGTCAGTTGCTGAGTTTATGGCCCCATGTTTATTGCTCTGTTTTACTGTTAATGGAATAACAGAGAATGTTTTCGACTTCACAGCCCACACAGACATTTTTAATAAGCCATATTGTACATTTAAACCCCTGATCCAGATACTTTTTGCAATATTTTCTGTGTCTGTGATATACTATACGGACAAAAGTTTGCAGACACAAGAGCATGAGTGAAGTCAGGCACATGTTGGGTGAGGAGGCCTGGGGAACAGTCAGCATTCCAGTACATCCCAAAGGTGTCTAGCTGAATGAAGGTTAGCACTCTGTGTAGGACACTCAAGTTCCTCCACACCAAACTTGGCATACCTTGACTTCATGAAAAACATTTTGTACCAAGCAATATTGTCATGCCGGAACAGTGTTTCCAAAGCATACAATAACATACTATAAAATTGTCTGCTTCAAACTTTGTAGCGTTGTCACGGTGGTGCAGTGGTCAGCATGTCCGCCTCACAACAAGAAGGCCTGGGTTTGATTCCTGGGCTCGGGCATTTCTGTGTGGAGTTTGCATGCTCTCCCTGTGCTTGCATGGGTTTCCTCCGGGTACTCCGGTTTTCTCAAAAACATGCACAGTAGGTTAATTGGCTGTTCCAAATCGGCATTACTGTAGGTGTGAGTGTGAATGTGAATGGTTGTGTGAGTGTTGGCTCTGCGATGACCTGGCGAGCTCTCCAGGGATTACCCTGCCCTCGCAAAGAGTCGGCTGAGATGGGTGCTGGTCTCCCCGCTACCCTAAATAGGATTAACCGGCTTAGAAAATGAATGAATGAATGAATGAAACTTTGTGGCAACAGTTTGGGTAAGAACTACATATGGGTGTGATGGTCAGGTGTCAAGAAACTTTTGGCCATGTTTTGTACATTGCATTTCAACCCACTCCACTCCACTCTCCTATATTTATCCCTCATTCCAAGCTCATTATTTCTTGTAAATGAAATACGCTCATAATCATATGCTGGATATGCCACATATTTTTCGAAAATGATAATGATAATTAATTGTTACTTAATTCTTAATATTAATCACAAGATAATGCAACATCATACATTTCCTTTGTTCATATTGACTGCTTTTATAACCACCCATTTAGAATTTCATTACTGTATGCAAGCCCGTCCAAAGAACCTCACACTGCAATACATCAGCACTGTTATAATAACTGTTATTAACTTAAGTGTATCAAATATCAAAATCTCAAATAATCTTTCTGCCAAGTTGGCAAAAAAAGTTCACATCCAAGGTAACCTTTGATCTGATTGAAGCTATCACTTACACCTTCACATTATCATCTGCAAATCAAATTATTTATGCTATGTTGTAAATATATTTCTATTAAAATTTGAAAGCACAATGGCGCCAGAGTGTGAGAGTGTGGTTTGTGAACTGTAGTAGGCTTGTGTCAGTAAAGCTAGATGCTGCATTTGGATCTGAAATATGTAATGTATTGTACCTAGTAACAAGACTCAAGACTATAGATGTGAATATATAAATTGAATTCAGCTAAATTCAATAATTACCGTAATTAATCTCATTCATTCATTCATTTTCTGAACCGTTTAATCCTAAATAGGGTCGCAGGGAGGCTGGTGCCCATCTCAGCCGACTCTGGGCGAGGGTACACCCTGGGCAGCTCGTAAGGCCATCGCAGGGCAGAAACACACTGACGGCTATGCAACCTACTCTTGACAAAAATCAGCAACGGTTCTTTTACATGCCTCTCACCATAGACAGTGAGAGACATGGCCGGCCTTTGATAACCCAGTTAGCAGCACTGGGGGGACAGCAGTGTCAACCCGCTGTTAGTGGGGCTTGAACCCCCGACCTTCAGATCAGCAATCCAGCACCCTACCACCAGGCCACCACTGCACCAATACTAATAATATTAATAATAATAATAATCGAGCTGTCCAGGGTGTACTTTGCCCTCGCCCAGAGTCGGCTGAGATGGGCGCCAGCCTCCCTGCGACCCTAATTAGGATTAAGCGGTTCAGAAAATGAATGGAATAATAATAATAATAATAATAATAATAATAATAATAATAATAATAACAACATTGCATTATATGAATGACTTAAGGATTATAGATTTTTAAGAAATTTAAGGATAATAGATTATTTGCACTCGGCAGAGTTTTAGGTATTGGGTGGCCAAGAGCACACTAAGTGCTTCGAATTCCATATTATATATAGGACACAATTGCATTTCCAAGACATGTGATATGTTCCTGGTGCAAAATAATTGGCTACATGATGACATTACTGTATTCGCTTCATAGTTTCGCAATACAGTTGCTAAAACTGAAAGAATTCAGTCAACAATACCCACAGCAGTTTAATGATTTTTTAAATTAGCATGAGCAAGATAGGATGAGTCTGTATGATTTACATAGATGTAATAAACCACTCAGAGAAAAGACCTCTCCAAGTAAGAGAACTCTTAAATATAGTTTAAGGTCAGATTGTTGGTATAATTGCTGTGAATATGCTTATCTCAAAGATGGCAGCTGGCAGACAATTTTATTCAAAGTGTTGTGTGATTGACTTGAGTGGTTAGGGGTTAAGAGACTTGCTCAAGGACCCAGCAGTGGTTTTCTGACAACAATGCCATCTCTCCTACCCAGAGAGCACTTCCAGTTTTGCTCTATAAGACTTCTGGCCTCAGCTGTGGCATTGTCTGGATTTTCGTTCTCCCAACAATTAGCATGTAATTTGCACGTTCCCACTGAAGGCATAACTAAATTAATGAAGAATTGTGTATCAAATGATTCTAACTACAGCATAAAAGCATCAAGACACCATCCTTTTCTTGTATCCTGTCCCTCAGATTTGAGTTCTTAGACTGTGCTGATGTTTGTTCTTTGACTCCCACATAATGTGCTAATGGAAGACAGACAGCTGGGCCTCAAACCCCAGCAGCTACAGAAAGCTGAGCCCACCTGAATGGAGCTCCCTTACCTCCACCCTTTTCAAATATGCTGAAGCCTAGTCAAGCTGGCCAGCACAGCTGCTGCTAAATTTAGCTTGTTCATGATAGCAGCCCGGCCTTTTCTGGCATAACTTGAATGCAGCTTTAGACTTTAGCTTGCTAAAAATCATCTATATGCAATGAGAATGTCTGGGTTGCTTGCTGCAGGTGTCTAAACAAGACTTAACTGTCCATTTCATACACCTTTCTCCACCCAGTACTTTGCAACCATTAAGCCACTAGATTACTAGTTAGGCTGTAGAGCTGTCTCATTCCGTAGCCAAACTGTGCTAAAGTTTTTGGCTTTCGTACGTCTGGATTGTGGCAGATCACTGGCCACGAGTTAAAGTTGCTGAATCCAAATTTATGCTAGAGCCTGTGAGACTGATCTATATTGAGGCACCAAAAAAGCACAATAGCTTGAGAAACCTGAGATGTGATAATCATAGGTTGAAAGTGCACAGCATCCAGTTAGTCATATAAATTGGTGTACACCATGCTAAGTAGTACTGTGATGTAATGCACACTTACAATATGAAAAACTTGGGGGGGAACCCCATGAATCCATAGCATGCCCTAAAACCCCTCCAAATTATAATTATTGCCAAATTAAATCCCACTAAAATAAAGCCTCAGAGCCGGTTGGTTTCAGAAGCACAACCACTTTTGGACTGCTGGGTAAACTTCAAGCAGCCCACAGTCCTTGGTGTTCCTAAGAGCATGGGAAAAGAAGGAGGCTCGGATTAACTATATGGTTGGAATAAAATACACTCTGGAGAAAGTGAGAGAAACAGTCCGTAATCCTGAAAGTCTTCCTGAAATGCTCAGTCAAATCAAAAGAACGTCAGACACAACAAATAATGTATAGTATTGTTTTGTTTTGTGTACACATACAGATGTGTTAGGATTTTTTTTTTTTTTTTTTTTTTTTTAATCCTCCAGCTCCTCTATATGGTATGTCGTAAAAACTGTCTTGGCTACTCAGCCATACCAACCATGTTGGCTGTTGTTGAGAAACCTAATATCAGCCCCTTACTCATTCTACACGCACATGGAAAGTTCTTAATTATTTATCACCGTTCAGCACTGCAGACGGTTGAATGAGATATGAAACAAGGCAGCAGGCAATGCGGTCAGCTCTAAATATTTGTAATTTCATACTTCCATACCAGTATCAGTCTAGCATTAAATGTTTGGCTTGATATTAGTATGAGTTGTTGTAACTCAGCGTTGTTGCTATGCACCACTAAAGGAAGTGTGTGAGGGATTTTTTTCCTCCCTTTTCCAGTGAGTTGGCATCAGAACAGGCAAAGTAATAAAATTTGGCAACTTCAAGCCCATGCTGTTGTGGCTGACCATACCCGGCAAAAAAAAAAATAAAATAAAATAAAAAATTTAAACTGAGTGGATAATAGTAATCGTATGTATGACTTTTGATATGTCTGCAGTTTTGTCTGAGTAAGTTCGAATGGATGATCTAAAACATTCTTAGATGTAAGGCACAATGGATGAGCTGCAATCACAGGCCATTTCCAGGAACGAGGCAATAACCAGTCATTTTTCTTTGTTTCCACAAAATGAGCATGTAGTAGATGTGGTAATTCCTTCCATCTGTACACATTCTTGTTTAAACATTTCATTTTCCTGGTACTGTCAGGCCTAGCATCGTAATGATTTGAATCATTTGAATGTCTAGATCGTTTCCCTTCTTTTGTTCATACTTAGTTTTGAGCTAATGCTGTTTGCTACAGTCGCTGTTTTACTTAAGTGAGAAAAAAGATGTCTGTAAACCATTTTTTTAATCATAAAAAGACCCTCTTCTTCTCTCTTGGCTTTTGAACTGCTTGGCAGACCTCTTTAACTTCAATTATTCACACTTCCTCTGTCTCACCATACTTAACCTTTAACATAACAGTCCACATCCTAAAGTCATGAGTCTGTTTGCACGCTAATCTTCAAGGCAGATTAAATATTTACCTTTTGTTATTGCTATCGTATTAGACTGAAAATCCATTACTTTGTACATACACTCCTCCCTGCCTACTACATTAGTACCACCTCTGTATGAGACATGTACACCTCGGAATCGTAAAGATGCTAGCGACGCAGCCAAAATAGTTCTCCATCTGTTGCTCGCCACTCTAGCGTGCACTGAAGTCCTGTGTCTGCCGCCAAAATTAGCCACACACCACCATGCTAAGCTACAACCCCTGTCCTTCAATTTATAATCACGCTTTGAGCAATTTTAGTGGTAGAGACGAGATTTGCACCAGAATCTGTGCAAAAGCAACAGTTCGATCAAAGCTTACCATTTCTAATGAAGCTAACAAAGTCCAGAACAAACCATAACCAGTGGTAACTCTACTTCTGAAACAGATGTGAGTGTTTTTCAGCAGGACAAAGGCAAACACAAGAGAGTTATGAAGTCACTGAACTTACCGCCAGGGCCTGGAGCCTCTCCTTATGAAGTTCAGCCTCAGCCATCCTGGAAAGATAAGGGGAGAGGTCTCAATAACCGTAAGGCACACTCTGTCTGTGTGTGTGTGTGTGTGTGTGTGTGTGTGTGTGTGTGTGTTTGGAAGTCAGTAAGTTAATGATAGGGATGGAGACACACACACACAGCTTTGGTCGTTTGCTCAAATCCAGTGAGACTGTGTGCTGAGAGCAAGTTCTTCTCATTCACTGGCCATGTGCCTGCCAGATTGCTTCTCTCTCGCTCTCTTTCTCTCTCATTCTGGCTCTCTCTCCTCCCACCTCCCTCCCTTGCAGTCATGGGCCATGTATGTGCAGCAGGAGAGGGCAGCCAGGAGGGAGGGAGGGAGGGAGGGAGAGATGGATAGTTGGTTTTCCCTCCTCCTGACGTTTTAGACAGAGCTGCTAGGAGACACGCAGAGCTGTCACTGAGGAGGAGCGAAAGGACAACGGCATGTCACACCTCGTCTAACTGCTACTGCAGCTGAGTATGTGTTTGTGCTTGTGGGAGTGTGTGTGTGTGTGCGTGTGTGTGAGAGAGAGAGAGAGGGAGAGAGAGAGAGAGACACTGCTGGGAGGCAAAGGAGAGGTGTGCCTTAAACCAGGGATAGAAGAGGAAAGAGCTGCTCTCTCTCTCTCTCTCTCTCTCTCTCTCTCTCTCTCTCTCTCTCTCTCTCTGTCTGTCTGTTTTCTTGATGGTCACCATTAAAAATGGTACCACACTTTTATCAGTATATACTGGTCCATAGCCAATCAGTGTAATCTCAGAGTCTCAGAACATAAAAAAAGTAAGAATAGCAACAAATTCGAATTAAAAGTAGGCGGGGCTTGTTGCACCTTCAGTTAGGCTACAACTGTTAATATATTGCATTCAAATGAAAATGTTTAATTTATTCGGAAAGCCAACTCATGACATCCTGGAGAAAAAATGCAGTTATGCAAGTGAAAAATGGAAAGTAGCTAATGGCTGAAGGTAGAAATTTAGCTGTTAAATAATTTCACTGCACACTGTTATGTTTATATTTGTGTGCAGCCAATACATTGGAATTTAAATCTGGACACTATAGAAAAAATAAAGGTGGAATAAAATTGAAACACTGCAAAAGCTTTGAAAATATTAACCTGATATCACGATATCAGATATGATGGTAAACGGAGACCTTCTTCTTTCTCAGGTCAAGCAGTTGACAGTTTAGGATGATAACAATCACCCGATGGAAAAGCTAATCCACTGAAGGGGAAAGAACGTGGGATGTAAAAGACAGAAGTTTCTGCTTTGGGCTTTGCTCAGTTAAAGCGAAAGCTAAAATGCTTTATTTATCAATTATGCTGGTAGCATGCGGCGTCCACAACATATGCTATAGGGATTTTATGGTAAAATTTCTTCTTCTTTTTTTCATTTTCTGCCAACATAGTTGTGTTTCTGCCATATTAAAGAATTTGAAAACTCAACACAACTCATAACAACTTTTATTTATGATCTCCATAGATTCTCGTCTACATATTCATATATGAATTAGTAAAAAGCCATATTTAAGTGCAGCATTGGAAACGAAGTCACTAGTTATTGAAATATTTGCTTCTTTTAACCATTAGTTAAAATATAATCATTTTCTTTTATGAATTTTTTATTTATTTATTTTTTGAATCAAACCTGGATAACATTGTAAGAACATTAATGTTCCCCCGGAACTGACATTGCTTGACGACATTCACGGTTTATGCTCCCTATATTGCCTATTGTTTAGAGGATTGCACTTTGTTGCCTTAATTCCCATGATTCCTGAGTGATGACTGAATCAAATAGTAAATCAGGTGACACCGTATTAACTTTCCAAGCATGGGTTAGTCATCATCTTTGGAGAAAACAGCAAGAATGCAGCCAACAACTCTGTCAGTTACAGCCAATGACTTTTAACAGCTTCCCAGTGATCACTGAATTCCATTTTTACTACTACTGCTGTGAAGCCAAGGGCAGCTGGATGGGGGACCAACTGACTCGCTTCCCTCCATCCATGCTCTCAGCTAAAGGAATATGAAAATTCCTTATATGGAAAAGGCTGAGCTATGCGCCTGTGTGTGTGTGTGTGTGTGTGTGTGTGTGTGTGTGTGTGTGTGTGTGTGTGAGAGAGAGAGAGAGAGGAGCTTGTGGGAATGGATAGAAAGTCACTGGATGTGATCCCAACATATATGTACCACACAACAGTAGTTTTTTGCAGAAAAAAGAAGAAGAAGAAAAAGAAGCATGCATTATTCACAGGTCTAGTTTGATTGGTCATGCGGAACATTTTAAATATGAACAGAGAAGTGGCCTATGCAGCATCCTCGAGCCACAAATATTACCATGCTAATGGCTGCTTGTGCATTCTGACAACAAAACACTTGATGTTATCAACTAGCTAAAACTACTTCAAATAATAGAGGCTGTATTTCATTAATTAAAAACTTTACACGACTGTCTGACCTTAGACTTTTGTAAAAAATTAAATATTTAAATTTAAAAAATGTGACTTTTGTTAGGTGTGACTTAAACTTTGATTATCTAGCTGTTTAGAATCAACTACTTCATCATGTACGTTGTGGCCTGGGAAAACTCCGTGGAGAAGCCAAGAAAGGAAGAACCAGACCTGATTTTGGCCAAAAAAAATTTTTTTTAATACCTATAAAGTATTTTACAAACCACAACTTTAGAAAAATAAACATGTAGAATTGGTGTATCCTACACATTATTATTAATACTGATTAAATCAAAATGACGGACACTCACAGTTTGTCACTGTCTATTGAAGCAAGTGGTGTCATCATTATTACTCTTTAAAATGGAAAATTATTTCATAAAAATCAGATTTTATTTTGTTTGTCTTGTATTTTTCTTGCATAGTATGAATTAAAACACTTTTATGGTTTACTTTTGTTTCGATGTAGTCTACTTCATGTACTAAACTCTGAATGAGTAGGCTAAACAGACGCGGTTAGCTACACAGTTAACTGCTACTGAAAAAAGTTTTTGAAAGGTACTGGAAAAAGTTTTTTTTTAAAGCTACTGGAAGAAGTGTTTTTTTTTTTGTAAAGCTACTTAAATAGTTTTTCTCATAATTAAAACAATTGGACTTATCTGTTTCTGAAAACAAACTCTTTTAAAGTTTAAATATAAACTATTAAAATCTCATTTTAGTTTGCTTTTATTTATGTTTCTATGTATTATAAACCAAAACTCTTAAAGAAAGTTAAAGAAACACTATCTTCTGCACTGGCCTGTTTGTGTGCTCTGAGCTCACCTGTGTCCTTCAAAACTAAATAAATAAATAAACAAAAAAATTTTACTATGCTTTTTTTTCTGCAAATGCTCCCATGTAGTATATACTAAAACAAATATTCCCCTCAAGCTTGGAGGATATCACTGAATTGAATAGTCCCCTCAATGTCTCGTCTCTGGGACAATTCAGTGATACACACTTCAGAGAGATATAAATTTGAATTCAGGAAACTATATGTAATGATCAAAATATATTATAAAATATAGTATAAGATCTAAATATAGTATAAAATGTCAAACAGTTTCTCCATAAGAAAAGGTTTTTCCAAGCTGCCATATTATATTATTCTGCATATTGCACTTCTGGCAGTCACTTCTTTTATTTATTAAGCATACAAGCATATAGTATTTAAAATTTGTCAGTGATGTATGCTCTATAAGGAAATTTAAAAATTGCAAAAGCATGATCTAAACACTGAACCTTAATGTGAGCTGATGGAATAAAGTGAATAGCATGTTGGGAGCATCCAAGGCTCACAGAGCCACAAGGAGATTCTTAATGTAGCATTAATAATTGAGTGGCAGAAGCCATTTGGCTGATCGTCCAAGAGGTAGAAGGGGCGTTAATAACACAGGACAATTATTATCCTGGGACATCTCTTTCAGCCAAAGTTTAGCGCCAGTCAGCTGGCATTAGACCTGACGCGAGAGTGCCAAAGAGTACTTGAATGTGTAAGATGACAAGGAAATAGATTTTCTCCATAGCAGGCTCTGTCACCAGTTCTACATAATAGAAATAATCAACTTATATAATAGATGTAATAGAATTCCATTGCTTGCTCCTACAGTTAAAGAAAAGTCAAGCTTGTCTGGACGGTGGATCATAAATTGCACTGGTGAGGACAGGAAATTCCTGGTCATTCACGTAACAACTGGAAACATGCTGAAAGCCACAAAACTTACAGCTCCCGTACACTCCAGTTGCACACTTAAGAGGTGTTTTGAGTCTGCTGACTGCAGACCAGCAAGTTAAATCATCTAACAGGCCCCTGTGTAACATATTTGGCTGATTTGTTTGGCCAGGTCTGTGCTGAAACTCCCAGTACAGTAGGCTAACTTGTCAGCAGTACATCCTAACACGCCATGTCTTGGAAGCCTAAAAGCATTAGCAGCTATACAAGAGCCTAATTTGATATTTATCTATTATCCTGATAGATCTTTAATTCTTTTACTTGCCTATTTGTGGAGAACACAAGAAGTTTTTTCTTACAATATATATAAATAGTGCCACTTATATTAACTAATGAGATCAGAGCCAAGAAAAGCCTTTCATTATCACTCTTGTGAATGCAGCATGCTGATTGGCTGCTTTATCCTCCTGCTAGCAGACCACGACCACACCGTCATCAAAATACAAAAGCAACTTTGTTCCTCTGGCACAGTGACTTCATCCCACGAGCCAGCTAGGCAGACTAATGCCTTCCAGATGTGCAAAATCTGGGAATCGGAGACCAAATAAACACACACTGAATGGCCTTTAAACTCATCTAAAGGAAAACACACTACTCGTGAACCAGTGCCAATGTTTTCAGGCTGTGCTTCAAACAGTGGCGACTTCATGGTCACTCTGATAACGTGTCATTTTTAGTGCCAGGTGGGATTTCCTTTACTGTACTCAAGATAGGCAATTTATAAGGTAGAGTAAGTTATTAAGTTGGTAAATTTACCGACAATGGAATATTTTATAAAGTGCCAAATGAGCATTCATTTGTTGTCTTTGGCAGTTTGAAGTTGTTAGATTGACAGTCAAACCTTTTTTGCATTGTGGGAAATTGATCACAGATCACCTATAAAAATAAATAATATTTATGTTAGGGCAAGTAATGTATTAAATATCTTGAGAGATTTTACTGTATCCAATTACCTAATAAAATGATTTGTTATGCAATTTAATTAGTAATCAGTTTCAAAGATTAGTGCAAACTTAAACATAGAACTGCCTCTTTGCAATGTTACCGTCCCTCCTTCTTTATTTTTGTCTTACTTAATTTCCTGTAATGTACATACTTAATGCACATACTTCCTTTATTCTCCTTTAACCTATGTACAACCTATGTATCTTCATTTTTTTTTTTTTTCATATTATCACATTGTACTCTCACAATATCAACTGGAAGAACATATGCTCATATAAAACCTACATGTGGGTCTTGGGCCACCAAAGAACTGATTAAATTATGTGCATAATCTGGATATGGATCCAGGGCAGATTTTTAACATTGAGTTATAGGGCAAAGAGACGGAAATCACCCAGAATGTACCAAAGTAGAAATCTCATAAATAATTGAGGAATAAGCCACAAGGCAGCACTATAATTCTACATCATCTGCCACTACAACCCATGTAAAGACAAAACTGCAATATCTTGGTGGAGGTCTGCACTCTATGAATTTCCCTCTGGGATTAATAAAGTATCTATCTATCTATCTATCTATCTATCTATCTATCTATCTATCTATCTAT
>JBCNYH010000026.1:34064786-34075800 GCA_039654325.1 Tandanus tandanus
ATATATGTATATGTATTATAAATACATATTTGGACACAAATATATACATCAGGGAGTATGCATGTTCTTGCGTGGGTTTACTCTGGATACTCTGGTTTCCTCCCACAGTCCAAAAAACATGCACAGTAGGCTAATGCACAGTAGGCCCCTAGGTGTGAGTGTGAATGCTTGTATGTGTATTGGCCCTGCAATGGTCTGGTGAGCTGTTCAGGGTGTTCCCCGTCTTCGCCTAGGGTCGGCTGACAGAGGCACCAGCCTCCCCGCGACCCTAATTAGGATTAAGCTGCTTAGAAAATGAATGAACGAATGAATGTACATCAGCGTGTCTAATGGTCTAAAAGAGACAAACTCCACCTTCCACCTTGATACCGTCTTACGCCCTGGTTGGCCCATGGGTTATTGTAAGGCCGAAATCTTTGGGTTTCTGGCCTCGAGGTAGCCCCATAGAGGTGTGATCAAGCCTCCATATTGCCAGTAGAAATGGTAAAAGCCTTGGCTTGCCCTAGCTCACCTGGCTTTGGAGCAATAATGGGAAAGCAGCTATTTGTTAAAGCTATGTATGCTATCTGGTTTGACCAGTAAAAGAATATAATGACTTGTTAGAAAATTGTAAGGATAAAATAGAATGCTTAAAGAAATGTATTTATTTTTATCCATTTATTCTTAGCTCAAGGTTCAATGCAAATGTGTTGAGAGTCAGTAACATGAAAGTCAAAACATGACACATCAGTGTAGAGCTACGCACAATTACTTGGAATTGTTGGATTTAAACAGTGATGGTTTAGCATTAAAACATAATTGTTGTCACCTTTTATTCATGGTAGTTGTTCATAACTATAGCTATAGGATAGGTGTTTTATATAGCTCAACCTCCACATTTTTATCCAGATACCTCTTCTCTAGGTGAATAAGCATGTAGTGAGGCAGCCAGCTGACCTTTAGGACTTTCATGGTCCCTTGATATCCATTTGACTGAGAGGAGAAAAGAAGTGAATTTCCTTTCTGCTTTCTCCAGCTGGGGACCCACAAGGCCACGTGTAGGTAAGCTACAGGGCAATGGGAATAAAGGAAATGGAGGATGGGAGACATTTTAAGGTAGCAACCATGAAGAATGACTGGATACCAAGCAACAGTACTAAACTTCAACATATTAACATGTCTTTTTATAATTATCTACATATGTTCTGTCAAGAATAAAATCCAATACAGTAAATGGAAAAACTGGGAATATTGTTCAGATTATTTCAGCTGCCTTGCCATTTATAAGGCTCCAAAATCAATAAGAGGGACACTTCAGTGAACGTGACACCTTTGTACTGAAAGGAAAATCGTTTTCATAATCACTCCCTTTGTGAAGCCTCACTAAAAAAGCACAGTGGAAGTGAAATAAGCAAGGTTCCATAATGAATGAATAAATAATTATAGGAGGTAAATGGATGTAAGACAGGCCATAAAAGTCTGATGAAAGCTTTGTGGTGTCATAAATCAAGCAGTATTCGTTCGGTTTATTATTGGACAGAGATGTCACAAAGCAGTCCGAGGCTGTGTGGATGAAATGCTCTCAATGCTTCCCTCAGTTTACATGGATCTTCAATTACTCTTAATAATAATAATAATTATAATAATTATAACAATAATAATAATAATAACAATAATAATAATAATAATAATAATAATAATAATAATAAGAAGAAGAAGAAGAAGAAGAAGATGTTGAGTATTTCGGAAACTGCCCATCTCTTGAGTTTAAATAAAATGGCAAAAAGACAAAAGAAAAAAACAACCAATGAGCAAAAATTCTGCAAGCAGAAACAGCTGATGAGGAACGAAGTCAAAAGAGAGAGTGGTTAGTGTGGGTTAAGTTGACAGGAAAGCTATAGTATCAAATAACCACTCTTTACATTCGTGGTGAGCACAACATGAAACAAGCAAAGGCAGACGACCACATCTGGCTCTACTCCTTTTAATTAATGCTCAAATGTTTGTAATGTTATAATGGATTTTATGCACATGGGTATAACACCAAATCCATACTGTGCAAAAGTCTTAGGCACACTGTATTTTCACTAAACATTCTGTTATAATCTGTATTCTTGAGTCAGTACAAAACATATTATATTATATAAACATCACTTTTATAAAAAATATATATCATGTAACAAAAAAAAAATGTTTTCACAGTGTGTTAGTAAAGAAAGCGACATAAAATATTACGTAATAAACCACAGTTCAGATAGAAAAATGAAGGAGTGGAAATGTAATGAAGGCTGGTGGTTTACCGTACATGCAAACCCCCCCCCAAAAAAAACGCCTGAAGTAAACATGACAGTGAAATTCTCCAGAAGCTCTGCAGCAGATTCTCCAATATGTTGACTAAAACTCATCAAATCATTTCCTTAAAACGCTGCACAGATTGTGCCTGAGACTGCTCTTCTTCTTCTTCTTCTTTTTTTTAAAGCAATGAGTTTGGGCATTTGCTTTTTTTTTTTTTAAAGTAATATGCAAACACTGACTATGTTTATTTTTTTATAGTAATGTTTCATTTCATTATTTTTAAAGCATCATTGCAGGATTATTTGTATGTGGATTCTGCACAGTACTGTATAATCTTAAAGGACCAAAATGTTATTAGTCAGATTATATAGTAAGATAATGAAAATATTAATGTTAGAAATGTTAAATCTATTCCCCAGGAGGATAAAGTTCTTCCATAACAGAAAACCACCAGACTGAAGAATATTTTATACTGATTCAATAACGTTTTTTACCCTAATGTTGTAAATGTAGGTATTTTGATACACACTCGAATTTACTCAGATATGATTTTTGAGGGATCCAATTCATTTTAAAATGAAAAGACGTTTCTTTTAATATTCTCGAAATGCTGTACATGATTTAATACAGATGAATAAAAACCTACAACCACAGCAGGGGTATTCAACCTTATTCGCAAACGGTTGGTGATGGTGCAATTTTTCATTTCAACCAAGAAGGAGCCACACCTGAAGGTTCATCGAACGTGAAAAATAATTGATTGATGACGTGAAACAAATTTTTGGAATGAAAACCTGCACCCACACGTCCCTTTGCAGATAAGTTTGAATACATTTACATTTATGGCATATGGCAGATGTCCTTATCCAGAATGACTTACATTTTTATCTCATTTATACAACTGAGCAGGTGAGGGTTAAGGGCTTTGCTCAAGGGCCCAACAGTGGCAGCTTGTCTATACTGGGGCTTGAACCCCTCACCTTTTGATGAGTAACCCAGAGCCTTAACCACTGATCCACCATTGCCCACCACTACTGTACAGTATGAATTCCTTAGCAGAATGCATCATTGAGAGCTTTGTTGACCAATGGGGTTATCAGCTGATACAGTA
Organism: Tandanus tandanus; assembly: GCA_039654325.1. Classification (NCBI taxonomy): domain Eukaryota; kingdom Metazoa; phylum Chordata; class Actinopteri; order Siluriformes; family Plotosidae; genus Tandanus; species Tandanus tandanus. The sequence continues at coordinate 34,068,172 of JBCNYH010000026.1, forward strand.
CATTATCTAACACGTCCTCTTCCCACTGTCCCCAAAGGAAAAACGCCAACACAGCACAGTGACTACCTCATGTTGGATATGGTTGAGCATTTACAATGAACTGCCCGTATCTAATTACACTGCTACCCTGAAAAGGTCAAATGGCACAACCAATAAATCACTAACTGACTGCTATCGTATAGTCCTAATAGATTTGATCAGATATGGCACTACACTGGGGCAAGGCTTTTGCGTTCACTTTCCTTAAAAGTTCTGTAACAAAGGCCAGAAAATGTCATGTTACACTGATCTGCAACCATGAAAGCCACACACTCAGACAGGTACACTTACAGAGACGTAAGTACACACACTAGCCATTTTAATAGGAACACCATGCTAATTCATGCATCAAATCACCAAATCATGTTGCAGTAGTGCAGTTACAATCAGGCAGATACAGGAATCATTACAAGACATTACAAGACTCAAAAGATATATATATATATATATATATATATATATATCAGTGATTTAGAGTTAATTTTACCATGTATATATCATTAGGTTGTGTTCTAAATCTTTGTGTGGTGTTGTTTTCACATTTTTAATCCTGATTTCAATCTTACAAACTATTTCAAACTTACTTCCATTGATTGAAATTCCTCATGCATTTGTATCCAGGGTTTCAATCCTTCTATGCACAAAGAAAACCCACAATCAATTAAAATTAGTTTACGAGTCACTTAATTGTTCATAATTGCTGCACAAATTAATTAATTATCTGTTAAAACCTTTCGAGCAATACACTGGTGTTCCATTTCACTGGCAGAATAGAAATAGTCTCATCTTATTTTCCATCAGTATAAACAAAATAATTATACAATCACCGCATGTCTGTTATTATATTTGTCGGGTCACCATGGGGATTCTGTGTGTAGAGTTCCACGACTCTGTGTTTAGGTGCTGGTGAGTACGACAGTGGAAAATGGGACGGGTGCAAGTCCCTTGCTGGGTAAACAATTCATACCACTCTACAATAACACAGTTACAGAAATCACAACAGTAATAAAATTCTTGAGTCCTGAGTGTCTACTGTCATATAAACCGTTAACCACTACTGTGGTGAATTCAACGCTGAGCACAGGCAACATCCCCAGAAACAGATTTGGCCTGTGGTAAAAAGAGTTAAAGATACACAATAGTTCATTTTGCTTAGTGGTGTAATATGAAGAAATGCCCCGCCAGCCTTGACTCTGTTTGCATTCGACTGCTTAACCAGAATTTAATTCACAAGACCTCTTCACTAAATTACCATTGCATCAGCACCGGAACGAACATATTTTAATCCTTGTGAAATAACCAACAGCCTGATACACAAACCAAAGCCATGAATTATAAATAAGGTGCTCACTGCAGTTCTATGGCCATTAGCTTTACGATGTTGACTTGGAACACTATTAATATGTGACATTTAAGGCTTAGATGGACAGAAGCATAGTTTTGTGCAGGAAAGCACTGTGCTAGGGAACAGGGTGGTGTATTATAAATGAGGTACAGAATAATGCTGAAAAGCAGCACTTTCCAAAGCAAGGGAAAATTTTATATTGCATTGGTTACAAATAAAGCATGGGGGAAAATAGTTTCTGGCTGGGGAGTGGACTGAATATGTACTCTAAAATAAATGCATGCCTCAAGCTAGAGCAAGAGCAGGTGAGTGCAATTTTCAAAAGATATTGATTTTGATTGATGAGCTATTAGGATGTAATATATGCCTACGAGATGTATAATCATGTAAGGGTATCAGGAGAAGGATGAAAAATGCCTAGCTCATTCAGCAGATACATCAGGTTATTCTAAATAGTTGGTTTCTGAGGTCATCCATTGCTGTAGACCTTGTTAATGAGCCGGGGCAACTGGAATCTCATTTTCCTTTCGTCTGCCAGAGTAAATTTCCACTCTGCTCTGTTGCTCAGGGGTGTTTTCTTTCCGCTGCATGACCACCCTTTCTTTATGTTGATGTGTTCAGTTTAAGCCCCTCAGCATGGTGCATTCATTGTTTAGAGCTTTTGTTGTGGCCTTAATGGGGCCAGATAAAGTCTGCTTAGACCTTGATTTCTGCAAGACTGAGACAGGAATGCCATAAATATCAGACTGCAAATATTTTAAGTACATTCCAGAAATAAAACACCAAAAAGCCAACCTAAAAAATGAAGAACAAGAAAATAGCATCAGATCAAACCAGAATAAAGCAAATAGCATTTTTAAATTACATTATTCATTTGCTTTGAAGGCATGAATTCCATTATATTTTACTTGTACTTGTGCTCACAACTCTTTCGCTTTTTACGTTTTAATCAGCTCAGCAGCTGTGTAGGGTGTGTGTGCTGCCACAGGCTACATGTAATAAACACATCTACGCACGTTCTAATCTATAAGCAATTTCAGTTCCCCGAAATCAGACTACACTTACAAAGCAATTACTGCCTTAATTGATATAAATACTCTTAATATATTATAGCAGGTTGGAAAACGGTGTACACACACACACACACACACACACACACACACACACACACACACACACACACACACACACACACATATTTATAACATGTATGTAATATACATATGTGTGTGCTGTGTCATTCTTTCTTTTTCTCCCTGAGCAGTGAGCTGAGTGTATGTGAACGTATATATATGGCATGAGCCGAACAGCATAACAGAAAAAAGTGAGCAAACTGAAAAGAAGCAGACCTCTCGTCTGTTGTGTTTATGAATGGTTTACTACCAATGTTGTCTTCAACAGTCCTCTGCAGATTAATTGGCCTTTTATTATTTTTTCCGGGTTGTTCTGGAGAAAATGTTTTTTTCCTCAGCTGTGAAGCTTATAAACTGTATCATGGTGTCATGTAGAGCAACTTTGATGTGTAGAATTTAACATGTTATTTATGTCTGTTTCAGTTTCCATCAGGCTCTTTGGTCTTTCCTCAGATACAGGAAAAAAAATACATGCTGATGGGTGAATTGGCTACTCTAAACTGGCTCTGCAATAGATTGGTGATCTGTTAAGTGTGTATCATGCCAATTGCCCAGAGTCACCTGGGATTGGCTCCAAGTTCTTCTGCAACCCTAATGGATAAGTGGTATGGATAATTAACCAACCATTGTGTAATCCCACTTCATGTCTAGTGTTCCTGGGATTGGTTTTGGCTACAGATCAGGGTGAATAAACAAATGGTTTAATTCATTAATTAAATTGAGCATAGAAATAGAAAGTATGAAACGTGTTCTGTATTGTAGAGGGTGTGTTAGAGCAGGAAATTAAGAACAGTTTGAAGACAGCAGATTTAGAACTTTTGGAGTATGAACCTCAATACTATAGAAAGAGCAAAACTTATTTTTCCAGTCTCAAACCCATCTGGGTGAAGTTATTGTTCAGGATTCATTGCCAGCAAAATAAACTATTAAATTAATATTTTTCTAAGTATGTAGTAGTAGGTATATCTTTTGAAATCCCATCAATTCCCTGCTCCCAAATCCCTGTATTATGAAAGAGACAACTTAAGAAAAAAAGTTTACATTTAACCAACGATTTCATCTGACACATATTATTACACCATTACTGAGTCATATTATTTTAATTTAATATTTTTACTGTGTTTGTAGAATTATCATTAAACCAATCACCGACAACTATGGTTTTATCTGACCAATCACTGAAATCACTGATCATTACTTTGGTCCTACCCTCTCGTCTCTTTATTTTCAGTTTTAAACGTTCTTTTTTGAGATATTACATTTTATAAGTAGTTTACATAACTCAATTCTTTCCTTCATGGCAACTGAATGGTATGAACATGGCATGGTTTTTTTGTTTTTTTTTTGACTGAGACCTATTCAGATAATAATGGGCACAGCACTGGTGTACATTGAAAAAACAAGGCTTGGCCCCGGAAATATGGCTGTTATGTCACCGGCTTAACAAGTGGATATGTATGTCACTGTATTATTGAGTGATATGATGTAGTTCAATTAAGATTTTAAGCTTTTGCATTTCCTGTATGCCAGTGTGGCTGTACTGTAGTCTATTGTTTGTCTAGTGAAAATAACACATTGCCAATGAAACATCTAACATCCTCTCTTGATGGTGTTCAGAACATCTCTATTGCTGGTAATTCTTAGGATTTACTTAAAAAAGCCTGATTTACATAATACATATGAATCCTATAATAGCTGGCATTTATGAAAATCAGGATCATTTGATTTGATTAAATAGCTTTAACTACAGTGTACCACTGAACACACTGTCATTGTCAGTGCCAACAGCAGCGACTGATTGCACTTTAAAACATGCATCATGTTAAACTCTATTTACTTGATGGCAATTTGGTCTTCTTAATGAACCTGGCATCTCTTTTGAGCTGCTGCACCTTTACGCTTGTCTTCATGCGGTGCTTGTAGAGCTTTGAATGGAGTTCATTTGTGTTGATGAGTCACTCGGCACTGTTTGCTCAGTCTTCAGTCAAAGCCTGGTGTTTTTTATTTTATTTTATTAGTGCATTCCTAGTATAATGAAGATTAATAGTTCTGCTCCTTCCTATTTGGATTGTAATTTTAATCGGATAAATTGGCAGGCTGGGGTGTGAGCACTCCCTGCCTGGGCTATCATCAAGCTGTGAGAAAAGCACCCTGAGAAGACCTATCTTTCTGACTCTCTTTTGTCTTCTGTCCTTCTTTTAGGGCAGCTCTCTTTCTCCAAAGGCTGTCCATTTACTTGGCAGATGGTAGGAGATAAGTAAGGACATCGACTGGATTCCTGTTTTTTCTTTTCCTTTCAGAAACAAGAGAAAAAGGCTAAAGGCCAAAGAGACAATATGGAGCACCAGCAGATGGAATTAAATTTGTTAAATTTGTGGTATTTACAAAGGTAAAAATGCAGTGTGCATAATTATACCTGGCAGTTGTGGCCCGGTGGCAGGGTGCTGGCTTACTGATCCGAAGGTCGGGGGTTCAAGCCCCACTATCACCAAGTTGTCACTGCTGCCCCCAAGTGCAACTAACTGGGTTATCAAAGGCCAGCCATGTCTCTCACTGTCTGTGGTGAGAGGCATGTAAAAGAACCATTGCTGTTGTTCATAAAGAGTAGGCCATTGAGTTGCCATCAGCGTGTTTCTGCCCTGCGCTGGCCTGCGAGCTGTCCATGGTGTACTCTGCCCTCCCCCAGAGTCGGCTGAGATGGGCGCCAGTCTCCCTGCGACCCTAATTAGGATTAAGCGGTTAGCGGTTAATTAGGAATAATTATACCTAGGGTAAACTGGAACAAGGGCAAGAGCACATGCTACTCTGGAGATATTGTGTAATGTACATAATGCTAATTTATATATGTGGGAGTTTCTTGGGGATTTCTTCGAGGTCAAGTGGTATTGCATATTTCGAGGCTAATCTACACGTGTCTTGAGATCTGGTGGGTTGGAATTGTATTATATGGAAAAATATATTTCCGAGCAAATGTACAATACAATACAATATATAGAACAACGCCTTTTTATCTGTATTACCATGCTTGCTTTGGATTTTTACACCTGAGCCTACTGGCTCATCAGAGCAGGAGCTTATCCCCAGTTCCCATAGCGTGAAGTGACTAGGAGTTCAACTCCTCCTGGATGGGACGCTAGTTGATCACAGGTTACTTTCCCAGTATTTTTACTGGTACCCATTTATGCTGCTGGGTGGACAGAGGCATACTTGTGGTTAAGACCTTGCCCAGGGGTCTTAGCACGGTGGGGGTCTAATGTGGATTCACACCCATGACCTATCGATCATGAGCCCAGCGCCTTAACCACTACGCCACCGGCCCCGCTGTATTACCATGCAGCATGTTTAAAACATGGAGTGAAACAAAACAAGAGCTACACTAATAAGTCACAAACTGAGGGAGATGAAATCAAAAGATTTTTTCCTGATGATTCAGACACGATCTTGTTTGCATGATCAACACAACAGCACATGCTTTATCACACACACTTTGATCAGTGTGAGTCATCTATCAGAGGAAAATAAAGAGCGGAGGCTGTTCTTTTTCTTTATTTCTGTTTTTGTTTCATATTACAAACCTGTATCTTACAACTACACGTTTTGTATTGATGAATCCTTGGGGACAGGAACTGCCTTCAGCCCCTTGCATTATGATATAATGATTCAATCTGGAGTTGAAATTATAATGTGGTGCAATTCAGTGCTTCAGAAATGGTGTGGAAAAAAATGAAAAAGATGCACAAGTTTCACACCCACTAAAGTGGCTGGTATGGCATCTGTGTTTGGAGCATCATCATATCTTTTTCCTCAAATCCCTGTGAGAAAATCAGATCCATTAAAAAGTTTGGAAATGGAAATTACAAAAGTAGAACAAGAATTAAAGTCAATTGTCTTATTATTCTCTATATAAAAGATCTATGCAGTAGGTAATTTTCACCTTGTTCCATTTTCAATTCTGCCTTATCCTTTGTTAGGGTTGCAGGGAGGCTGGAACCCATTTTAGCCGACTTTGGGCGAAGGTGGGGTACACCCTGAAGACCTTGCCAGACCACTGCCAGGCCAACACAGACATAAACATTCATACTCACATACAAACCCAGTGGCAATCAAAAATATTTGGACTTTGGACTTTGGATTGTGGAAGGAAACTGCAGCACCAGGAGGAAACCCAAGCAAACTTATCTTTAATAAGTATGGCTGGAAATATTTAACAGAAAGTCAGAGATTTTGGTCATATTAATATTATTTGTCATTCATCTTAAGTAACTACTTTATTTTGATGAGGTCCATTGTGGAAACTAGGACAAAGCTTTTAAAGTTTTTTTGAAAAAAATTTTTTTGGGGCAGGGGGTGGGAATGGAGAACCCTGAGGAAACCCACATGGATAGTATACTAAGCAACAGTTCAAATCAGGGACCATGAAGCAGTGAGCTGGCACAAAAATACATCTGAATTATAAATTCCAATCTAATAACAACAATAATAATAATAACAATAATAATAGTAATAATAATAATCTCATACAACCTCTTTACTTTACACCATGATATAGGCTCTATGTCCCTGAAACATTTCATAGCCTTAACTTTTTCATGAAATTGTTACATCAGCTGATTGTATTGTTTTGTTATATACATTATTATGTAATGAAATAAGGAACAGTGTTAAATATTTGTGTGATTGGTGTGACAGGCATGTAGTATTAGGGATAAAACCCAAAACGAATGACCTGCTGAATAATCTTAAGAGAAGAGGGATAAGGCGGCTTAAAGACACAAATAGTGTGATACACACTTAATCCCTGGAGACAGAATGGAAGCCTCTAAGAATTCTATTTCTTAATCCGTGTGGTAATTCCGAAAGCAAGGCGCATTCACTTATATAGATCAAAACAGTGGATGGTGAGGAAAGGTGTGCTGAACTAATGCAATATTCATGCAAATAAAGTTCATTGAATCTACAGGGGCGGCACGGTGGCGTAGTGGTTAGCACGTCCGCCTCATAGCAAGAAGGCCTGGGCTCGATTCCCATCTCGGGCGTTTCTGTGTGGAGTTTGCATGTTCTCCCCGTGCTTGCGTGGGTTTCCTCCGGGTACTCCGGTTTCCTCTCACAGTC
>JBCNYH010000026.1:34089512-34100871 GCA_039654325.1 Tandanus tandanus
TATGGTGCAAAAGAACAACAGAAACACTATTACATTCTACACAAATATACAGGATTAGGTGTTTTAGTAAATAAGAAAACAACATTAGTTAGTTTTCGTTACTGATGATCAGTTTTACTGACTTATCATTGGAACCCTGGTCTACACACACATTTATACACACATATATATATATATATATTTTTTTTTTTGAATGATGTGCCTTAAAAATAGATGACTCTGAATGATGAAAGCATTATTTAAATTCATTGATTTACTAATTCACTCATTTATTTTTTTTTACAGAAAAAAAAATCTGCCAAGTCATGTGACTGAGAAAATGAAATCAGCATGACTTTATACATTTTGTAGTGCGATCTGCAGGTGACCTGCTATCAGCTAGCATTGTTGTTATTTGTACACAGGTGAAAGGGAGAGTGAAACCAGTGATCACTAGAAATTTAATGATTTTTATATATTCTCCTGCAGTGGCCTTCGACAGAAGTACATGATATCTGGTTGGCGATGCTTCCCGGTAACCTTAGTATCATACTGCAGGATCATTCAGTTACAACCAACCTCCAAACGGGAATGTCCGACTTTCAGAAGTGAATAAAAAAAAAAATAGTCCAGTTATCTTCTTGACTTTCGTAAAGAGTAGGCTGCATTGCCATCAGCATGTTTCTGCCATGGGATGGCCTGCCGAGCTGTCCAGGGTGTACTCTGCCCTCGCCCAGAGTCGGCTGAGATGGGCACCAGCCTCCCCGCGACCCTAATTAGGATTAAACGGTTCAGAAAATGAATGAGTTAGCTTCTAGTGTGGGGTCAGCCATATGAGGCACCAGTCCACTGCAATGCAGTATACACACACACTTTATGGGTAAATAAGCATAGCCAGACTGCATATCTGCATGTTTTTTGGGTATTGGGAGGAAACCATGGAATACAGAGAGAACCAGGGTGGGGACACCAAAGTTTAAAGGAGAAGACATCCCTTATTGAATGTTAATCTTTATCAAATCTCAATATTAAATTGAGATTGAGATGTCTATGTGCAAAATCTTAAATCTATATCTGCTATTTTTTAAAATGATTATATTGGTGATTATTTGAAAACTGAATCTTATAATGATGACATCATCAATACCCAAGTTAACATGGAGGATTTTGGCTTTAAACGCAATTTCATTTCATTGTTTCAGGTAACTGTGCTTAAATAATTTAATCCTGGTGCATATATTGTTTCCCACTGCACAGGTATTGATTTTAAACTCAGCCCTTTGACACCTCCAACACAAGTCTATCAATGAATGGCATGTATGTGTAAATATCCTAAACTTAGACATGTTGACGTGAGTCTTGATGACATGACATCATCATTCTGAGACACAGTTTTGACATAACTGCACATGAAATCATTAAAATAGAAGAGTTTGCACACAGAAAGAAATGAAACTAGAGATTTGAATGAGAACTTTTTACAAGAAAACAAATCTTTAAACCAATTTAAGGCACTCTTTAGGCTCATTTGTCAATTGAGTAATATCAGTGCAGTGTTAATCTCGTTCTCACGCACTCATTTGCTGAGCCCCTTACTCTTACTAGGGTTACAGGGAGGCTGGAGCCTATCTTAACCGACACTGTGCGAAGAAGATCATCGCATGGCAACACACATACAACCATTCACACTCACACTTGCACCTGGGGGAAATTTACAACAGCCAGTTAGCTTAATGTGCATGTCTTTGGACTGTGGGAGGAAACTGGAGTATTCAAAGGAAACCCACCCAAGCACAAGGAGAACATGCAAACTCCACACAGAAAAGCCTGAGTCCGGGACTCAAACCCAGGACCTTCTTGCTGTGTGGCGGACGTACTAACCACTACACCACTATGCCACCACAGTATTAATCTCACTCACTCTCTCATTTGCTGAACTGCTTAATCCTGCTACTAGGGTTGCAGGGAGGCTGTGCATATCTCAGCTGACCCTAGGCGTGGTACACCCTGAACAGCTCACCAGACCACACACACAACCATTCACACTCACACATGGAACAGCCAATTAGCCTACTGTGCATGTTTTTAGACTGTGGGAGGAAACTGGAACACATGGAGGGAACCCACGCAAGCACGGAGAGAACATGTAAACTCCTGACAGAAACGCCTGAGTGCGGGGACTCAAACCCAGGACCTTCTTGATGTGTGGCGGACGTGCTAACCACTACTCCACCGGGCAACCCCAGTATTTATCTGTGGGGCCAAATATTCCTTGTGATCGTTCATTTTCTGAAGCGCTTAATCCTAATTAGGGTCACGGGGAGGCTGGCGCCCATCTCAGCCTATCTGGGTGAGGGCAGAGTACACCCTGGACAGCTCGCCAGGCCATCGCAGGGCAGAGTACACCCTGGACAGCTCGCCAGGCCATCGCAGGGCAAAAACACACTGACGGCTCTGCAGGGTTGCAGGAAATCAGCAATGGTTCTTTTACACACCTTTCACCATAGACCGTGAGAGACATGGGTCCAAATATTGTTCCAATGATATTAATCTGCATTTACATGCTAAAGGGACTCGTGACTTTTGTTTGCAGTCACGAATTGGTCCCTGAACACGTCGTGATCGCGTGCACGGTGCCAGCGGCCCAATCAGAAGTGAAAAGCATCCTGATCACAATCAACAACTCACTGTGCATTTTTTTGTGCATCCCAGAGATGTTCTGTTTGTATGCTTGAGTGAAAAGTGTGCGTGCATGTGTATTGTGTGCATAAGCGTGCGCCCCCGCCCACTCTCTCTCTCTCTCTCTCTCTCTCCCTCCTCGTGCTTGTATGTGAATATCAGCTCCTCTAGCGTTCACCGCGGCGTCTGATCACTGAGCTCAGACTCGGAGGCAACACTGTGGCACCGAAAGCACCATGGAGTAGTAGATGATTTCTCTTCGATGGATTGTGCATCCTGTTCGGAGTGTAAGGAGACAGCAATAGCGCGGTAAGTTGAAAGATGAGATGCAGCGCGAGCTCGGAGGGACGACATGATTCGCTGTTGTGGCTCTTGCAACCTGCTATTGTGCGTCGCGTGCTTTGCGTGTTGCATCGGATTTCTGAAATTTCCGCGTTAAGAGAATCAGGAGACTTGTTGGGTTCGAGAGCGCATCGTGTGTGCGATCAGGTCCTGGAAGGATGATGGAGCCGGATCTGAAAGTCATTTGTTTTTAAGGGGATGGCTGCAGATTGCATGTTCTAGACATCATGTTTTCCCAGGGAGCTTCCCCTGTGTGTGACACACACACACACACACACACACACACCTGTCTCCTAGCATGCCTTCTCCATGGAAGATTTCACTCTGGCTTCCATTTATCATCAGAAATGCAATATTCTCCACTTATTATTATTATTATTATTATTATTATTATTATTATAATACTGATTATGATTCTCCATTCCCTGGACCATGCATACTGTAAAAGATTAAATATACTATCTTAAGGAGTTCCTTCCTGTGGCCCAGTGAGGAAACCCTGTAAAGGTCTTGTCAAAAAATCTGATCAATCTTTTTCCCCCTAGAAAATGTCACAGCTAGAATCTTTACAACCCAGAACCATGGATCAATCCAAAGAATCATTATATAACCCCCTTCCCCACCAAGTGAGTTATTAAACCAATCAGTATGATGCTCGGTGTAGAAATGTATTCATTCATCATTCACTGATATTTAACCACCGCTTTCAAAACGGTCGCAGTGGATCCAGAACCCATCCTAAAAACACTGGGTGGGAGTCAACAGAGCAGTTTGAATGGGACAGCACTCCAACATAAGGCACATTTCTATACATCTCTATGGGATAATTTATGTATAGCCTGTCCTCTTGTTTTTGAGTGGTGGAATTAAGCCAGAGGTTCCAGAAGAAGCCTAAATCAATGCAGGAAGAACACGTGCAGCTCCACACAGATAGTAACCTGAGCTCAAGATCAAACCAGGGACATTGGAACTGTACGGTGGTGGTAATGCTATCTGCTGCACCATCATGCTTTTTTGCTCTTTAGGTCCTCTTTTGTCAAATGGTTTATAGTGAATCACTAGCTCCATTTTTAAAGACTGCTTCGTCATGCCCCTTCCATAACAGTCACACTCCATGGAGTACTCATGTTATTGCCCATGTTCTCTTTTGTATTGCACTTGATGAAGTAGTATTGGGTACTGCATGATAATCGTTAGTTCTACCCAATTGTTAGGATCATGTGATGAGGCTAATAATAATTGGTGGCCTTGTGAATTTTCCCACTGTCATTTAGAGGACATTACACTAACGAAAGAACTAATCCCACTTTTTCCATTTTCAAAATTATATCAATATCAGAGTATTAAGATTGGCTTATATCTGATAATGCTGTATTATTGGCTTCAGAAGTTTGCAGAGACTTGGCACAGTTACTTGGAACAAGTGTGGGAAAACATCACAAGTATGCAGGGGTGGAATTTAGCAAAACTAAGCTACTGAGTTAGTAAGCTACTAGTGAGATTATGAAACTACTAGTTCTCCTTCATATTTACTGGTCAGGAACACTATATCTTCTTTGCATATTGGATTTGTCGGGTACAGGACTTGCTAGCTAATTTCACTCGCCCTACAGATTTTTGACTCGCCATGGGCCGGCGGACTAGTGTTAATTTCCACCTCTGAGTACGTACGATACTGGGGTGCTTTAGGACCATTAATATCTTCTTTTCATTTGCGTGATCTAATCAAGCCTTCATGGAATAGAATACAGTTTACTGGATTGAATGATGCAAGTCTAAACCAATACGAGTCAAGTGTTTCAACCCCGGGACTTACACTTGTTCCCCGATCATAACCTCTTAGAAACAAAGAACCATTTTTGAACCTTGCAGCACCATTCGGGGATTAATGGTTCTGGTAACTCGATCTCTGATGATTAAACTCACCAGAATGGTCCCTAATTGGCTATCAAAGTACTTCCGGAAATACTTGATTAACCTGGGTTTACTCTGGTTGACACTGGCACATTTATTTTTAGAACCACGTGGATCACTTTCAAAGTGCAATAGAAATATTCATCTCCTTAAACCCTAAATTTTGTATGAGTTTTGAGTTGGGAATCGGCCCAGTAGTGTTGAGGATATGGTTTTTTGAAGGGTACTATTAGACAGACAGTCTGCTGATTGTTAACTCTATTGTTTTACCATTTACAGGTTTTTGACCACCCCTCACCGGACATGCCATAATGCTAAATTGTAAGAGTTGCAGAGGTATAGGGACATTACATATCAAACTAAAGCTTGCGATGAGTACATTTCAGAAAGATGGGTAATTTGAACGGAAAATTGTTACTGGTGGAGAAATTAGCAACAGTAACAGGCTGTGTAATTTCTGAATCGCATGAGATAATTCCTTCAAACTATGGCATGGATGTTACTTTTTCACTATAGCCTATTGGTTTTACTTGGTTACTTGCTGTTTTGGTTGGTTTGCATCGTAAATTGAGCCAGTAGTCTGCAAACTTCCACCGAAAGAAAATCCGGTCAATCTCGCATAAATTAACCTGTCACGTGACATGGGATGTAGCGTAGAATGAAATTACCCAATCAGAAACATTGTGTGCCTGCGCAAATGACCATTAATGCAAACTTTTGTTAGGGTGCCAATTTGGCGCAACACGCTCGAGCGGTCAAAGATTCGCTGCGTCATCGAGCACACTGCGTTATGAGGATGTATTCCGCACGCCAGTGCCAGTGGCCAAACACTGGGGCCATGATGTCCACGATCACCATGATTTGAGAGAATTGAGAGCGTTGGGGTCATGGGATTGAGTCGTGATAATCTTGAGGGAACTTGGTATAATAGTGATGATCGTGACAAAATTTGCTACGATTATTTTGATTTATTACAGTTTTGCACCAATCGTGATAGAACGTGGGAATCGTAGTAGTGTGTAACCTTGATGTGCCATCATAGGGGATCTAAATGTTCTTGGAAACATCATTCCTGCACCCTACCTCCTTTTTTTATGCCCCAGTTGTGCTCCAAGCATGGTCATAAATTGTGGTGCTCCACGCTTTATTGAATCATAGAGAGTGTGGACATCATGGCCCCAGTTTAAACCCAGATTCACCTGACTGCAAGAGGCTGTGCAAAAATCTAAAGCTAGTGCTGAATTCTTAGTCGACTTCACCCAATCCAGTGTTAATGGATTTAGTTGGAATCTGTTTCCATAAAAACAGATTGCATTTAGTTAGCACAACCTCTCATAGGTCAGATTTGTGCACAATCACACTGAGCTTCATAATCCCTAATGATAGATCAAATACTATAATTTCAATCAAATATTTTACTGGCAGGGAAACAGTAGGTTTTGTGATTTCTACATAAGAATATTGAATCTTAATCTTATGCTTTAAATACATTTTACTAAAGAAAACTTGCATTTTAATTCTTTTCCCATTCAGTATAGTCCCTTTCTGCAACTATACACTGCTATATTCTAGTCTTCCATTGATCAAGGCAATGCAGTAATCTTCTGTTAGTTGTCTCAGACGCATCGCCATTTTCTTATTCACTGCTGGAACAAACTGGTACCAGGTTCCGCTCAGTGCAGTATTAATTTTAGGGAAGAGAAAAAACACCACATGGCACTATGGTGAAGTATGCAATATGTTTCTTGGATAAAAACTGCTTTACTGTACAGCGCTGAGTGTTCTGGTGAGTTTCATCAGTGATTTCAAATTATTGCGTTAACCTGGCTTAATTTTTTGAACTGAGCATTTTTATCAAATATCTATTTCAAGACATTTCTATATCTCATACTTTTACTTTCATAAGCAACTTTCAGAGATCATCAATGCTTTGCTTTTTGATTAGTGTATACCCTATGGCTCATGCCAATTATTTCACCAGGTTCATTATTTAATTGCCCCACCTTCTGTAGCCTTTTTTTAAACAACTTGCTAGCAATTTATTCTTCAGTAAAGATTTGGTATCCTATCTTGCAATCAGTATTTTTGTTGCTTTTCTTGCCACATATATATATATATATATATGTACAATACAGTGAAATTGAATTTTTTACTTATACCAGCTTGTTCGAAAGAGTTGGAATGGATCAGTTGGCAATTGTCAGGCAGAGAGGGTTAAGTGCATCTATAAAGGGCCAAGTAGTGGCAGATTGCAGGCCAGCTCTTAAACTAACCTCTGATCTGTAGCCCTGAGTTATATCTACTTACTTAGGCTGGCATTACTAAGTTTTGTTGTACTAACATAATTTTACAAGAAAAAAAAAAAAATCCTTTTTCATCCAAAACACCAGATTCTATTTTCCATCTTCAGTAAATGGAATTGAAATGAAACTCCTCATGGCTATATTTAATATTTAAATACATCCACAGCAAGCAGTTTTCCATTTTGTTAAGAGATACCAACGTATGTGCAATAAATCTTCAACACAAAACTATTTTAAATATTTGGTAAAGTGTATGCTGTGCCTGTCATTGAAAATAAAAGCTGTTACATTAATTAAAGCAAAGATCTGAAGCAAGGTTGAACATTTACATCAAAGTTATATGTTGAAGGTTATTCCTTCCGTTCTGTGTGTCGAGTTCCAATGCTAATTAAACGTATGCTTGCATTCTTTGCTCCTGAATCCTTCAGGCTGTTTTGCAGGTTCATTTCTGAGCACAGTAATTGATTGGTTACTGACTTGGTTTATTCCTTGCATCTGGAAGACAAAGCTCTGGATTTGGGCTAATCTCAGTTTACGTTACCAGGCTAACTCGCAAATCCTGCTTTCTGGAACAGACCCCTGGAGATTCTCTGCCCTACCCTGTTTCAGTGTTTTTTGTTCAGTGCACACTCAGTGTAACCCAATCTAGCTTCAGAATTGAGTTCCAGCCAGAATCTAACATACCTGCTTTAAGAGAGGTAAGTAAATGATCTGGGTTTAGAAAAGTGAAACACACTGGTAGTTTTACAGGAATGCTGATAATACCCTTTGGCTTTTGTAATGGCTTCATGCATTAGTAACCAACCTAGAGATGGTCATTTTCCAGAATAGTGTTTTTAGCTCAAAGACACAATCATATTGAGTGTGAATCTGATGTGTTCAAATAGTTCATTGTTGGCTTGGTGGTCACTGGTGTTTCTGATTACATGTATGGACCTTCAGAGAGGCGCAGCTGTTTATATCAAGACTTCAACAGAGTTCATGTTTTGTAGTCAAACACACCTGCTGGGTGCTAATCTGCTAATGATCAAGTTTCTCAACTATGTTTAAGAAGGGGAACCGCTGCGCTTTTGAACCATGTGGAGAGTATCACTTGAGTGAAATGTGAACCCGGGGTTTTGGTCAACCATATGTCATGCTTCAGTTTGGTATTGATTGGTTTAAGGATGAGATTTTTTGTAGGTTCTTGAGTGATCAACCAGATGGAATTGTTTGTTTATTCATCCAAATTTTGGTGCAGCTAAATACATTTTATTATAAACAATTAGTTCTCGTCCCTTCGATAGCCTGGCGAGCTGTCCATGGTGTACCCCGCCCTCGCCCAGAGTTGGCTGAGATGCCCGCCAGCCTCCCTGCGACCCAAATTAGGATTAAGCGGCTTAGAAAACGAGTGAATGAATAAATGGTTCTGGTCCATCGTGCAAGTGGCGTTTTAGGTGTTTCACTGTTTGTGTGACTCCCGGTCTTCTTCATATTTGCTAGTGATGGGAATCGGCAATGTATAGCTCACTCGGGTGATCAGGTCGAGCGAGTTAGTGAGCCCACGTCTGTGCAGATAGAAATGCGATCGCTCCCTTGAACGGTGTCTACATAGCACAGTAGACATGATATGCCGGAAAGTAAGCTGCAATACATTCACGTCTTTATTGATTTCTGGTAAATATGTGCACAAAATTATAAATATTTCCAAAAACAGCGACTCGAGCCACAATATTTGCACTTGATAAGGGCTCTTATTGATAAATTGCTCAAACTTTGGCTCAATCGTCCCACCACTAAAATTCGTCGCATAAAATCTCAGTTTGAAACTGTTACTATAGTACTGTTAGTGACTTCATCAGTGAAAATAGTACATGATACATTTTTCCAGGAATAATACTACAACTTTTAACATAAATTATTAAAAATCATCAGATGAAGATGAAAAAGAAGAGAAGCCAATTTCACTGGAAACACCTTTAATGGGCTCCCACAAATCATTGTGTCCTAGCTGGGCAGTTAGCTGAAGGCTATAAAGTGAGTGTAGCTTTCCTGGAGTATGTTTCCGGTAGCAGCGAAAAAATAAAACATTTTGCCATACTGCATCCAAAACATCCATTAAATAATTTCACTTTCTTGTTCATACAACCAGGAGTGGAAATTAACACTAGCCCGCCGGCCCGTGGCGAGTCAAAAATCTGTAGGGCGAGTGAAATTGGCTAGCAAGTCATCCTGCTTTCGACCTGACAAATCGAATAGGCAAAGAAGATATAGTGTTCCTGACCAGTAAATATGAAGGAGGACTAGTAGTTTCATAATTTCACTTAGCCAGTAGCTTAGTTTTGATAAATTCCATCCCAGTACAACTATAGAATAAAAGCAACAACTCTCTCACAACAGCAGTGATACTGAATATTGAGATGGCTGCGATTACCTTTGGCTTTGTGCAGTATAATAACACACATGCTTGAACAGTGTTGAATAAATAAAGCCCACTGCTAATTTCCATTATCAGTCAAAAGACGTTAATTCAATTCTATTGTAGTTGTGGCTGCAAGGCTGATCACACATGCTCACATAAATGTGTGTTGTTTTTTTGAGCAGTAAACTAATTGATATGACTGTACTGTCATGAAACACATCAAATGCTGCTGTTAGCATTAACACAGTTAATATATTTAGAAGAAAACAGCATTTTATGGGTTGGAAAGGCTCGTAATGCCATATAGTGGTCAAAATAAGAACGTTGCAAGGACCATGCTGACATATAGTCGACTGTTTGATACATCTCTGTGTCATGACATTTCTATGGGGGGGAATAAAAGAAGGTTAAGGCAGTTTAATCAGATGTGGGTGGCCCATCTCCTCCAGCCCCAATCCTTGAGTGGGAGTCCACCTCAATTTTTAAGTTCACACTGATCAAACCTCACTGTATTGCACATCGATGGGCAGAGTTCGGCTCAGAGCATTGGGGATGAAGTAACACTGTAATGTGCTTGTTCTGATGTACTGTGGCTTCTTCAGTAGCGAGGTAAACAGGGATGGCAGACAGTACGCCTAAATTAATATTTAAAGTGTATGGTATCATTGCTGAGATCTTTGTGAATTTGTTTTGGAAGGAGACTTCAGTGTTGGTGTATTATTTTCAATTCTGATTTATGTTAAGATTGCTAATATGTGTTCTGTACAAAGGTGTTTTTTGTTTTTTTTAACATGACAAGCTGTATTTTTATTTTTTTTGTCTTAGTAACTTCAACAGAAGAACCAGTAGTCTGGTGAGAGAGCAACTATATGATTTTATAGCTTCTATTGAACAGCATCTGACTTGTTTTGCAGATGTTCCATGACGTTAAACCTAACTAATTTGGTGGCTAAATGCACCAAATTTTTGTTCAATAAATAAAAAGTGAGTGTTAACAGATTGATGTAGTATAACAGGTGTAAAAGACATCATGACGTTCGATCATTGAAATATAATAGCGAGTTAGCATGAGTTAACACGTTTGCCTCACACCAGTAGGGTCCTGGGTTTGAGTCCTGGGCTCAGCGAGGATGTTTCTGTGTGGAGTTTGTGTGTTCTCCCCATGCTTGCGTGGGTTTCTTCCATGGACTCCGGTTTCCTCCCGCAATACAAAGACATGCACATTAGGCTAATTGGCTGTTCCAAATTTCCCCTGAGTTTGAGTGTGAGTGTGAATGGTTTTTGTGTGTGTGTGTGTGTGTGTAGCCCTGTGATGGACTGGCGAGCTGTTCAGGGTGTACCCTGCCTTTGCCCTGCCTCGCTGGGACCTTGTTAGGGTTAAGCGGTAAGACACTGTCTGGGGATTAAAAACAAGGGAGTGGATAATGGATAGACACTGTACAAAATGGATGTCACCGAATTCAGTAGCTGCCTCTACATTCCATTTTTATTTAGAAATTACTTCAGGACGGACTTCCGGTTTAGTGAACTATGGAGTGAGACGCAAATTTTGGAGCTCCCGTTTCGATTATAAAGAAATCCTGCTCTTGGCACCTTATTATTTTTATTTTGGTGTGCACTTTTTTTTTAACATTCTCTCACTAGTTTTAACGGTCTAAAAATGGCAGCTAAACTTAAATCCAGCGGCAATTCCTCCGGATTAACGCAGCGGCCTACCTCGCTGGCGCAGTCTCCGCGTCGT
>JBCNYH010000026.1:34131887-34144771 GCA_039654325.1 Tandanus tandanus
CCCCCCCCCCCCCCCCCCCCCCCCCCCCCCCCCCCCCCCCCCCCCCCCCCCCCCCCCCCCCTCCCCCCCCCCCCCCTACTTTGTTTATTTCTGCTAAAATTTTTGCTTTTTTTTAGTCAGTGTAACTTTCTCTGTTTATGGCTTGAGAGAGGTTTTATTACTTTTTATAATAGAAAGTTTAAAATCTGGGGATGTGGGAATCCAGTATAAGAGAAAACGTTGGAACTGGTACACAATCGTGTAAGTACTGTCAGAATG
Organism: Tandanus tandanus; assembly: GCA_039654325.1. NCBI lineage: Eukaryota > Metazoa > Chordata > Actinopteri > Siluriformes > Plotosidae > Tandanus > Tandanus tandanus. The sequence goes on from JBCNYH010000026.1 coordinate 34,132,146, forward strand.
TAAGACAAAACAAGGCAAAAATTCTATTTTAAGTATTATCGTGATGCACCGAAATAGAAAAATTCTTATATCACCAACAGGTACTAAAAAATATTTTTTATGTTTTCTTTTTTTGTTTTTTTTTGTAAGAAAAAAGGATCGGTGAAGCAAACACACGTTCACTGACCTTTTGCGTGGCACCAACTTGCATATATAATGCAATAGATCCTTGCTGTTATATAGAGGGGCCTAATGTTAGGTTATGTTACGTTACCTAAGTGACGTGTTCACGCTAATACTACTTAGAAAATTACTACTGTCATAACATTAGTTACTATGTCATTAGTGAAGAAATTCGAATTTAAAAACATACCTCTTTCGAGTCTTCAGACACACACATGCTCCAACTTGAAGACGAAGTTAAACTTCTAATTATCTAATTATCTCGGTAAGCTCTCAAATGTCTAGTAATAACAACATGAATATATAGCTAACATGAAAGGTAATAACTTACTCGGACCGAATGCACACTTGTGGACTGCGGACAGACAAACACACACAATTTCCTGCGGAATGAAAATTGGCGTATCATGAGACCTTTCGTGTTGCTCCCACGAAAGGTCAAAATCGTTGGATGAGAAAGCCCCGCCTCTGGTAGAAATTTCATAAAAATCTGTTTGTAACTTTTTGCATAATTCTGCTAACCAACACAGAAACGTAAACAAAAACATAACCTCTTTGGCAGAGGTAAATGTATTTATATTGTAAATATTACCCATGTGATTATTCTGACCGGTGTGCAGATTTTCATCGGCGAGATCTCCATGTACATGATGAAATCCACAAGAGAGGCTCTCATTGCCCAGGAAAAGATGATTGTTACTGGAGAATGCTGCTACCTGAATCCACTCATTCGCCGGATCATCAGGTTTATTGGTAAGCCTCTTCTTTTGTGGTGGTGTTTGATGAGCTCTGTTTGAAAAATCGCCCTGAGGCAGAGATCCACTGGTCATCCGGACAGGTCAAGACGTGACCTCTTTCATTAATCTGGATTTTAATCTTGAGTAAGTCAGCGGGGTTCTGAGATGGTTTACAGAACGTGTAAATGTTATAAGGTAGTGGCGCCATTAAGCAAACAAATTAACTGATTCCTAACATCCAGTATCCATCTTATCAATACTGCTAAGTAAAATGACCTGCAGGATAATCCTGGTAAGGTTTTCTGCCAAGTTTATCTTTCTCTTACTTCTGGAATGTTGATGGGGATTTTTTTTTTTTGATGCGGCTTCACCTCTAAAAATCCATCCGTGGTCTGGCTGAGAGAGTTTAGTCCAACAGTATTATTTGACCCTGATGCATTATTCAGGAGAGACTCTGGTAACGATGTCCACTGAGGCCTGGCATTGCAATGATGTGGACTATTGTATTCAATTCTTTTCGCTCTGTGCGCATGGACACGAGGAATGGGTGAGTGTTTCATTCTCCCCTTATGTGTTTCTCTTTTTTCTCTTCTGGAGGTCGTAGTCATCAGTCGTCTATCTTCTAGCGCACTGGCAGCCTGCAGACATCGAGAAGCTTCGCCAATTATATCTCTCACTGCATGATAGTTTCATGCTGGAGTGAAGGCAGATAATGTCTTGCATCACAAGGTCAAAAAAATGCAGGGGTAGAGAAATGAGTCTTTTGATGCAGTGCGTAAATTTCATACATCACCTCAATGCAGGGTTCTTGTCAGTCCTGCTCACACTGGTTGCATCTATAAAATGTGTTAACAGTAGCATCTGGTGCATCTAGAGGATACAGGGAGGAAATAACACCCTGCCATGAGTAGATTTGAACACGTGGTTCCAGGAATCTCTAATCTGTTTGGCCGTGTTTCTTGCGTACTGATTGGGAACAGCAAGACTAAATGAATGTGCTGGCATTTCCCCCATCCCAGGTGTGTTTGCGTTTGGCTTGTTTGCGACGGACATCTTTGTGAATGCCGGGCAGGTGGTGACAGGCAGCCTGGCGCCGTACTTCCTTACTGTCTGCCAGCCCAATTACACAGGCACCGAGTGCCGCCTCAACCATCAGTTCATCTCCAATGGCAACATCTGCACAGGGAACCGGGTGGTGGTGGAGCGAGCCAGGAGATCCTTCCCTTCCAAAGATGCTTCGCTCAGTGTCTACTCAGCCGTCTATATAACGGTAAGAGTCTCATGTTTCCTCCTTATAGCTTGTGGTTCATTAGTCAAGCTTAGTTTATTGCTATAGCTTTAGAATGAATCCTGTTATACATGAACATATGCATATTTTCACTCTCAGTTGGTTTTCACTTCAGTTTCGAAGTTGCAACCTGCTAAAATCCGTTTGCATTAGCCTGTTTTAAAAGACTGCTGTTTCACTCTCACAAGAGCATGAAATCATGAAAATACATGTGAGTCCCCCAGTTCATATAAGGCAAGATATTAATGGCAATAACAACAGTATACAGATATTAAACTAACAAATCAGATGTAAGATCAGTGAATAAACTTCTGAGTAAAATAGAACTAAGCACAAAAACAAATCATACGCTCTTCACACACATCAAACAAAGCAATCGTACATATGAAATAAAAGAATACCGCGACATGTACTCTATGTACATATGTAAATTAGTTCTGTATTACGGGGGAAACACCATGATCACGTGACTTTTCGACTTTTGTGCGCAAAGTAATTTGTCTTTTTAAAAAACAAAATTATACACCGAAAAAGGTTCATGAAACATTGTGTTTTAATAGAAACAGACATAAACTGCATGCAATCTTTTAACAAGTTTGGGTCTAATTTCCCATTAAATCACCTCAATTTGAAGGTACTGATGCTTTTTCTATAACAGCAGTTCTGAGTGCAGTTCTAGCTGGTTCAAGGTTTTTGTAAATTTACACAAATTTCTAGCACACTGTTTTTGTTGTTCATATTTTACCATTGGGAATCAGACCTGGAATCTCCACAGTGCTTCTTTCACAATTCATAGAAGGAATGACTCTGCAAGACCAGGATTAAAAGACTGCGTTGACCGTCTTCTACAAATGCATCTTTTAAAAAATTTTGATCCCATAACGCTGAACATAATCCCTTCAAGTTCCATGCATTTACAAAGCGTAGACAATCCTCCATGGTGTATGTGTCTGCATGCTTGTGCTTGTGTACGTGTGTTTCAGATGTACATCACGAGCACGATCAGAACAAAGAGCAGTCGTCTGGCAAAGCCAGTGCTGTGTTTGGGGACGCTGTGTGCGGCATTTCTCACCGGATTGAAGCGGGTGTCGGAATACCGTAATCACTGCTCGGATGTTGTCGCTGGCTTCATCCTGGGAGCATCCATCTCTTTGTTTTTGGTCAGTCTGATGAAAAAAGTGATACAGTAGAATCTCGTTAATGTGTGCTACTTTTAAATGCGTTTCTGCTTAATATGCACCCAGCCCTTGGACCCCAAATTTGTAACATGGGGATGATCAAAAAGCGCATTTTTTTATTTTTTATTTTTCACTAAAATTTACTGATATTTTGACTGAAATTGACCATATTAGAGCAATATGACGGCATTCTTCTTTGATCCATGGCAGCGTTCACACCCGCAAATTAACTCTAACTTGGTTTGTCACATATTGTCTGTTTTTAAGCCTTTTTCTTAACACATGAGCATCTCCTTCGTACATTTTAGGGTCACTTGAGCATATTTACGCTTTTCAGAATAAGAATAATTAACGAGATTCTACTGTATTTTTTTTGTGGCATTTGAGTTGTTGCATTGTTGCCTCCACTTTCACCGTCGTCATATGCATTCCCACTATTGTATATTATTTCGCCCTCTGCTGTTTAAACAATGCAATTACAGTGAGGAACAACTAATTATATAGCTAACTACACATGGTTCATTGTTTTTATTTACACTATTCTAAGCATCATTAAATAGTACCATGATGTATCATTGCACAGTGTATGATTTCATGCCTATTGCACACTTAATTCACGTCGAGGCACAATTTTGAATAGAAACCGGCATGATTAACGCTTGATGATTTTTATATGTCCTGCTATACTGCAATGCTGCACATGATGAAGTTTAGTCAATTATCACTGTTACTCCAAAGAAATGTTCCAAATAGTGACATGAGTAAGGCTTTCATGACAGTTCTTGATGTGTGTTTTGCTTTTCAGGGACTGTGCGTGGTGAATAACTTTAAAGGTGCTCATTCGACTCCTACCAAACGGAAGACGGAAGAATACCGTGGCCTTCCACTCATGACGTTTCCCCGCGTGGAGAGCCCACTGGAGACTCTCAGTGCACAGGTAGAGCCTTCTTGGCAGTCTTCACCATCTTCATACCAATAGAGGTGTAATTGATGTTTGTAACAATACAAATATTTGTCTTATATATCCTCTGTTTCCTCCCCATTCATCTTCTGTGCATTATTTGTGATAGCTTCTCTGGCTCATTTTGAAGCCCAGAGCGTGGTGGTGGTGATGGAGGATATGACATGCTCATCAAGAGATTTTAATTTATATGTCACATTAAGAGGGATTTATATGGAATAAATTGCTTTATGTTACAAGATTGAACCTAAAAAGCAGTTATCAATTACCAGTGAATTATTATTTCATTATCCCCCCAAAGTTCCTCATCCAAAGCTAAAATGCTGCAATTTTTATGATGTACAACAAGGAACTATAATCCCCCTTCTCGGAATTGATGTTGCCATCACATGCAGTAGAGGAAATCCAACCAGACAGCTGAACTGCACGCGGTTGGGCAAAATAGTCACGCTGTTCTGACACCAAGCGAGATTTCTTTGCACTTTTTAGATAAACACCAAAGAACTCATCATTCTAGTGCAGTTTTGGATCAGTTATTATGGGAAATGCCTAGTGTAATGGGATTGGACATGTGTGGTAAGCACTGTGGGCGACGTCCGCCATGCTGTCAGTGGTTCTTTTCAGGACAAGTAAGATGGATGACATGGGTGATTCAAGAGGAAGTAGGGTTGAAGACGAGTGCATATATTGCTGTTCTCATTGCATATTCTTTCTCTTCTGATTGATGCTTTATCAGGGATCCGGGGTGCATCCAAGAGAAATTACTGAAATGTTTCACATAAATGAAACTGTGTCCTTGATGTGTATCAGTCTGATTCCTTTTTTTTTTTTTTTTTTGTCTTTTAGAACCATTCAGCATCCATGACTGAAGTGACTTGACTAAGGGGCCGGCACAGAGTCACCTTCACTTCACCTCAACACTTCTAGGCACAAGATGTTTTTGTACTGTCGCATAATGTAAAATATAAAAAAAAGAATTAAAAAATCAAATAAAAAAGCAGAAAGCAAAGTATTATGTTGGACCAAGTTAGAGGCAAATGTTTTGTACATTTTGTAAAACACAGTGCTGTAGCTTATCCTTCAGGTTTTTTTGTTTGTTTTGTTTTTGTTTTTGGTTCACACCAGGAGTTATGCCCTCCTCGTCATGTTCTACATTAAAAAGTCAGATCAAGTCTATATATGATGTTATTCAACTATTGATGTTATGTGGTATTTGTACAAAGAATTATTTTATTCTTATTTTTTCCTGTCAATTTTTTGACAAAGGGCATCTTTTTTGTATTATTTTTTATCTTTATAAAGCATTTTGATTAACATTGCCTGCTGTTTCTCCAGGAATGATTTGGTATTTTTATTTTTTGATGTAATATAAAGATACGCAATGGGTTGTGAAAAAAATTTTTTCTCACGAGTGGCATCTTGAAAATGTCATTACCACTGCATGAAAGTACGCAGACATTTGACATGTTTCGTTCTTGTGTATTGTTTTCCTTTTAAGGTTTCTTTTGAAATGCCAAATATATTTTTTTTATTTGTCTGTCAAATAAATAGTCTGTAGGTGAGAGCTTGGACTGTTTGAGTTTTTTTTTAAATTAATTCTGTATATATCTTTGCATAAATAAGGATCAAGTTGATGTTACAGTGGCTATAGAGAACATTTATCCACTTCAAAATATTCACACTTTGTTGCTTTGCACACTGAAATGGAGGCACAAACAAATAATTTTTCAGCTTTATTTACTCAAAAATAAATTATAACAGCCAAGTGAAACATATAATAGCAACAGTCCGGAAAAAAAGAATCAAACAAACAAAACATTCACAGAGAAGGTTAGCAAACCATGTCCTCCCAAAAAAACACTTGTAAACATAGTCAGGTGTTACTCATGTTCTAAATTACACAGCACGTTAATCGGCTTCCACCTGTGATCAATTGTAATAATTCTGTTTAGCTCAGCATAAAAAAGTGGAACTGAAAGCAATTAATCAACTATGGGTGGCAAGGCACTGTCAAAAGATCTCATAGCTAAAGTTGTGGACAACATTTAGGATGGGCTAAAACTTTTAGATTTAATTTACATTGGCGTATGTTACTCTTGGCTATTGGCTTAAGTTACTCATAATTTGACAGAAAGGGTTATAAATTGCAATAATTACTCTGGTCTGGTGGTACATATAACAACTAATGAACATACAACGCATGAAAATGAACAACAAAAAATTACTTCAACAGTAACTTCAACACTGCTTTACAATATATGAAATGGATCTGATGTCACCAGACTACCATGCACAATAGCGTCATCCTTGCTGCCATTAAAACATGATTTCCTTTCATAAGAAGCAATGAGAAATTCTCCTGAATGACATTCGAGCAACTGACAGTAATGATTAGGGCTGTAACAATGGATGACAGATTGATCAGACATGCAATATTATCAACTGTAATTGATTAGTAATTAATCTATTCAAAAAATATAGACACCCTGTTTAAACTCCACTGGTGTGTAATTACTTTAGCAAGATGATTTGGTTGTGATTTAAATTGACTGACATGCTCTTTCCAGTGTCCTGTGTGTCAAGTAGCAAAGTGGTATTTTTAATGCCACAAATGATCCACAACGATTCAGTGACACCCAAACCATAAGTATTAAATTGTAATGTGAAAGCCAAATTATCTGTATATACAGTATAATAACCTTTGACCAAATTATTTAATGTTTATATGGTTATTCTGTTGGATATAATGAATATGAATAGACCTTGACTGTCTTGCATGCAACCACAAAGGTTAAAAAAGATAAGGCATATGTATATGTTTTTTTTTTTTTTTTTTTGGTAGCTTCCATGTATGTCATGTAGGTCAAAATGGGTTTCAAAGGGACTGTTGCTGATGAATTTGCAGAGGGCTTGCTGCACACAGCTAGCAGGTACTAACCACATGCTTTCAAAACAAAAACAATTAATTTGTCTGGGAAGCGAATTTAAAATTCTGCATCTCAGAGCCATCATTTGTGAATTAGTGGTAGGTTTTCTGAACCAAATTACTCACTTATGGATTGGTGGCAAATCTTAATATATTATATACAGCAGATTCAGTGCATTTGTGAAATATGAAAAGCTTGCATTAAAATTTAGGTTGCATTAAGAGTATATTGTATGGAAGCCTGTAATCAGTGTGAACTAATAATCAGCATGGACTGTAAGCATGTTAAAACTCTGTGTAAACAACCTAGCAGTTGTTGCGTTACCAAATGTTTTTCCAGTTTGCAAAGCTGCCTATTAACTAATTGTAGGTTTTCTTTTAGAAACATCTGCCATCAATGTGCCTAATTGCTTACTGCTAACTGTGGAAGTGTGAATAATTGCATAATTTAAGAACCATATACTCCATTTTTTCCACATGAAATTCTTGAACAGTTCTTTCCTCCACATTTTAGAAGTAGCCATTGAAAGCCAATTACATGTCCATTTACATCACATTGCATCATTGAAGTTTGTTCACTGCAGAAGCCAGAAGCCTTTTGGATAACAAATCAGAATACATTTTGATATTGTCAAAAACCGTAAAAGGGACTCTGAGAGTGTAGACAGCACCTCATCTCCTTCCTCAACAACAAACTCTGGTAAGTGGCAAGCTATCATTAACAAATTAGCAAAGGCTGATGGTATTGGATGGTTTATTAGCCTACTAAATATTTACCCACCATGCAATTTATGATATATTGGTGCTTTCTTGTAAAATAATTAAATATTTATTCAGGAGTAGTATTATACCAGCTATCACTGCTGCGTGCTCATGAAACCTGGTATGCAGATTGATTTAAACTAAAATTAACCGATGGTAGCTGCCTTTATCACCTTACTACTGTCACAGTGCACCAGTGCTAAAATACGGCAATGAGTTAACTTGTTTAGTGTCTGTGTGAATGATTAGTCATGCTAGTTTTCTGCTTTGCTACTATAGTAGGTATGTTGCAATGACTCATGTTTCTGCAATTGGCGTTTCTCAGTTCGCATTGCTGATGGTGGTCAAATGCGCATAACCTTAATAAAGTATGGTGACCTACGCTATCTTTCTGACAGGTTGTCCAGAAAATGTTTTGTGTGAATGATTTTTGATCATTCTAATGAGTTAGCAAAGGCTAATTGTCTGAAATGTATCAGGTCGATTTGCTTCATTTGCAACGGTTTCTTGAATTCCATTAATGCAAACGTAATGATATGCACATGGGTTAGAGTTGAAACCCTTTTGACTTAACTAAAATTGTGCTATTGATACATTTTCTTGCTTATTTCCTACCCAGTTTCACAATTGAGTAATATAGCCTTTGAATAAATCTGGGACACTCAATTTCTTTCATATCCACCATGGCATACCATGGCTTAATATACCTCATTATGTGTATACTGGCATTGTCATGCTGGAACAAGTTTGAATCTATTAAAGGGTAAGGAAACTACAAAAATATTGCAGACAATGTTTGGCTCCAAATTTGTGGCAATATTTTCTGGCAACACGTGTGGCCATGTAAGGGCACAGTGAGCTCTCTGAACCCATTTAGGCATACCAGTTTTTGGATTTTATTTCAAATAATAATAATAATAATAATAATAATAATAATAATAATAGCCCTGCGATGGCCTGGCGAGCTGTCCAGGGTGTACGCTGCCCTCGCCCAGAGTCCACTGAAATGGGCGCCAGCCTCCCCACGACCCTAATTAGGATTAAGCGGTTCTGAAAATGAAAGAATGAATGAATAATTATATAATGTTTTGTCCCCAGCCAAAATTAAAATTTGACTTTTGAATTGCAAAATATCTGCAAATCAGCTTATTCATAACTATCATCCTCCTGTTTTGTTCCATGTTTTTAGTTACTTAACGCAAAAGATGGTTTCTGTTTTAAAATTGTGATTTTGCATGGTGTTTTAATTCCTATTAATATAACCAATTTATGTGGAACCACATGATATATCATAATGCACACAGCTTATCCTTCATCAAACACACCTGATTAGCTGACTGGTACTAGACTGAGTGAAAGTATATAAAACGCTGAAAGCCACAGTGGTCTATCCCACAAAAACTGAAAGATGAGATAAAGTTATATTTTGACAGATGTGGATAAGGTCTATGCAGGCCAGAATGGTCTCTTCATCTTCCTTATGACCTTGAATCATAGTGAGCATTATTCCTGATTTTTTTTATATTGAAAAAACTTTCATGTCATATTTCTCAAAACCAGATTTCTGTTGGTTGAACCACTCTGGTTCTCAGCCTTTCATATGTTAAAGCAAACACTTAAATCTGCAGAAAAGTGGGTACTCAAGGATCAGAGTCAACAAGCCGTTATGTAATGTAATGACAGCAGTTTTGTTGTTACATGTGATGCACTGAAATTTACACCACTGAAATTTTATCAAAGTGATTTTTTTTAAGCCGAAAAAAGTGAAATAATTCCACAAAGTTATTTCTATTAAACAGGTAACAAATAAATTTAAAGGTGGCATAAAAGGTTAAACTGTATTTACATTGGCATTGTTCAGTAGTTAGAATTGACATCCTGTGATCCTTTCAAATGCAAATCAGACATGCAAAAGAGGACAGTAAAATAGTCCAATTCCAAAATCCTGGACTATTTTATAACAGTTGAGACTTATGAATATACATACCCCCAAAATTTGTACACACCATCTCACGTTCAATTTCAGGTTATATTACAATGGGTCTGCACGGCCTTAACTCCAGCAGTTATGCAGGTATTATGAAGAACCAACAACAATTTTCACTGCACAAATACACTGAGATTAAGTGTAACCACAGTACTGTCAGGAAGCAGCACACTGTGCCACATCTCTGTAAACATTAGTGTGCACCAGTCGCTTAGACATATCTGTATTTTGAGCCACAGCCTTGCTTTATTCATTTTGTTAACAAGAAGAAATTTATGAGACAAACACTAGTTAAAGAATGTTTGTGCCTCATAGAACCTCATAACCTAACCTGCACCCCAGAGCCCACTTCGTTTTGCTCACGACACTGCATTCATCTACTTTCAGCCCGCATGGTGATTCACGGAGATGCTAAAAACTCATTGTTCACTGCTTTGCCTGATGTTAAGCATTTTCAAGCGACTATATGAAACACACACAGGAACTCAAATATTATTAAGACAATAAAGATAAGTAAATAGTACTGTATTAATTGGTTTGGAGAGTGTAGAGCTGTTGCATTTGGATGTACCCCATGTCAACAGGTGTGGACGATGTTTATCTTCAAAAAGATCCTTGATACTTTTAATGAAAATCTGCTAGTTTGGGCTGCACCTTTCGCTTTGGACAGTTTCTCTAACCTTGGACAATATTGAGCATGCTTCCAGGTTTTGACATTTGAAGTCAAATCAAAGAAACAGCCTGTGTTGTCCTATAAATCTACTGTAACCCCAAATTAAAAATAAGTTGGGATACGGTGCACAATTCAAAAAAAGGACTGATTTCTAAATTTACTGTAACGTGTATTTCATCACATTAAATCCTGTACTTCATGTCAGTTATTAGTATACATTCATTTATGATTTCAGACCTGTAACACAAAAAATGGGAAGGGGGAAATTCAGGTCTAGGAATGAGATAAAACAATTAAACAATGATGTGATTTGAAATTCGTTATGTCAACAGATGATTGTAATCATGATTTCATACAACAGCAGTATTCTGGAAAAGCCTAGTCTTTAAGGGTTAAATGATCTCTAGTTTGTCAACAAATGCACAAGAAAATTATTTAAATGTTTACAAATGGTGATCTTCAAAGAAATATAGGAAAATGTTTTTGATATTTTGCCCTCTATTATGCATAAGATTGTTACGATTCAAGGAATCTGGAGGAATTTTGATGTCTAAAAGGCAAGGGCACAAGCCTAAGCTGAACACTGCTGAATCGCTGATTCCTCGGAAATGCCTCAAAAACCATCACTGCCTCAAGACATAACACATAGGCTCAAGATTTCTTTGGAAAACCTTTGGCAAGCATTACAATATGGAGTTCATCCAAAAATGCCTGTCCAAATGTTACTGTGTAAAAAGGAAGCCTTAAATTAACTGTGTTCAAAATGCTGTCAACTTCTCTGTGCACTGAGGCATCTGGGATGGAACATCAAACAGTAATGGAAATGTATATTGTGGTCAGAAGAATTAGTATTTCAGATTTCCAGACTTCAGACTATGGATGATGTGTGCTTCGGACTTAAAATGAAAACGGGTCAACTAGACTGCCTTCAGCAACAAGTCGAGAAACCAGGGCATGTCATGGTATGGAGTTGTCAATAACGTTATCTATAGAAGTTTACTTAAAATTCCATAGTAGCAGCATAAATACCGTAAAATACATTGAGATTTTGGACCAACATCTTTTCCAGGGACACCCATGCATATTTCAACAAGACAATACAAATTCTGCACACATTACAAAGGGATGGCTGTGAAAGAAGAGGGTGGGGGTCCCGGACTGGCCTGTCTGCAGTCCTGAACTGTTCTCAATAGAGATTGGGTGGCAAATTTTGAGGGGGGTGGCAGTATACAGAATACAGAAAAATAACTAGCAAAGTAGCAACAAGTACCTTCTAGCATGCTGTTGCCATCTGTAGCCAGTTTTTGAATTGATGGGGGATGTAGGGGAGGGCGGGGGTGTCACACCCAGCGATAAAGAGACAAAACTAAATAAATTAATAAATCCGTAGATGACCAACCATTCTCAATGATGTTGGATATTTTGGCTAAGGACTCATGTTTCAATTCATGGATTGTGCTTTGGACAATTTTTCAGTAAGAATGCATCAAGAATTCTCCTCAGACCTCCTGAATCATTAAGAGTTGTATATAAAATCCTAAATCCAGAAATAAAATGACCCAGTGTGTTTCACTTTAATGAAACCTGCCAACAAGTATAGTGCAAATGAATGATGGGATTGAGCCTCTGAAATCAAAATGTATTTCATAGCTTGTGTTTAATTAAGAGATTCAGAATCCTTTTGCAGTTCACGGTGAGGACTCTTCTTGTTGCAACCCAAGAGACAGCATTCATGTTTCCTTTATATAAAACGGTTTAGTGCTTTATATTGATATGCAGGAAGTGCTATCATACATCACAATCTGACACCTTAAATAAATAACTAGCGCTCTGATGCACAGAGCGCTTTCCCCTTGCACTGTCACACTGGCCGTTGAATTCACACACACACACACACACACACACACACACACACACACACACACACACACACACACACACACACACACACA